>JAVSBS010017858.1:0-20971 GCA_033124195.1 Coracias cyanogaster
GGTCAGGCTGGATGAGGCTCTGAGTAACCTGACCTAGGTAGATGTCCCTACTTGTGTAGGAAAGTTGGACTAGATGAGCGTTAGAGGTCCCTTCCAGCCTGAAACATTCTATGATTCTATGAATCTGCCTAGAGATGTAAGCAGCTTGTTCAAGGCACAGTGGTCCACAGTGGCATCAGGTCCTTCATGGCCTTTTCTGCTTTCCCTGTAGATGGAGAGCCCTCACAGATGGCTTGCCTCATGGCCAAGTTTTTGCACTTTCCCATGACAGAGTTTGAGAAGATCTTAATGACCTATAGCCCTTTAAATCTATCTGAAATGGGATTATGTGTATCAAGGTGATTATCTGAGTCCTTCCCTCAACTCATAGCACAAAAAGAGAACCATGGTTACAGCAGGTGGGGATTTGAACCAGGGCTAATTACTGCTATTTTTTTTTTTTTTGTCTTGGCATTAACTACCTTGCTAGTTAATTAAAGTGAGTACAGTGGTCTCCAACTGGGCTAATGTCTTCCCATTTCACAAGGTCATCTTCCTGTAGGAAGGAATTTGAGTGGACTGGTATTTTTAACTTGATAAGCACCTTGAACATCACCCTAAAAGCAGTTTTATTTAGAACTTCTTTTAAAGACTTCATGTATGAATCTTAATTCATCATCTTTACTCCAGTACCATACTCCTACTTCATAAGTGTCAGTCTATGACAGAGATCAGATAAAAAAACTAAAATAAATAAATACTTAAGCTGAAGTCTGGGAAGAAGAAATCTCAATGCCAACTAAATGGGAAACTTTCCTTATTCAGCATATGAAGAAGTGTAGGTTCTAAAGTGAAGAATCTTCACCGCCCACCGTACTAAGGGAAGAAATGCCCATGCCAGCTCAGCCGAGAGAAGGAGCATTTCTCTGAAGCCCTCTCTGTGTGTGGGAACCTCCATGAAGCTTTACCACCTGTGAACATGTTTTAGCTCCATGCAGATGCAGACAACTATCTCCCTCTCAAAATACGTAACAAAAACAGCTGAACAAAACTTCCCTCTCTCCCGCTATCTGAGTATCAGGAGATGTAGCTTCAGTAGCCTGTTCAGTCCAAGAGAGTTCAAATCAGCACACCCCACTTGCCACTAGCACACCCAGTACTTTGGTGCCACACACTAGTACTTTGGTGCCATATTTTCTGAGAACCTCTACCCTTAATATTAACCATTCAAAACATTTTATAGAATATAGATGGAAAACAGAAAAATCAGGTAAACATAACATTTCTGCAACAGGCTTTGCAGTAGGCTGAGGCAAGGAGCTTTTTCTGGATACACACCAAAGTTTAGTCACCCCAGAGAGCCTGGCGATACCTTATCATGTATTTAGTTACAAGCAAATGTTTGTAGGCTAAACAAGTCGTAGGCTAAACAAGTCACAGGCAATAACTGGAAGCTGGATGAACAACAGTGTAATACAAACAATAAACTATTTTCCCCTACCAAGCCCATTTCTGTACAACAGAACTGTGCTAGATGTTTGTGAAACAACCGATATCCCTGGCCCAGGCTCTGTAACCCACAGAAACATTCTCAGCAGTCAAAAGCAGCAATTCTGCCATTCACTTCTTCAGCTCTTGATGCTGATGATTGTATTCTTGCTACTTATATAGGCAGGGGAAGAATGTGAGGTGCTACAACTGCAAGGGCCTTCTTCACAGAGGCTTCTTCACACCAAGGAGGGCACAGTCATGCCATAATTGTGGTGAGCAGTTTGAAGGAGCAATAAGCCAGGCAGTAAACTGTAAATGACAAAACCAATGCAGAAAGCACTGTTAGAACAGGGATATGTACAACCTAAAGCTGTGTCAGATCATAAAAGCAATTAAGTTATGTTCAGCTCAAAGATTTTGACAGCAAGACTAAAACAATATGAGAAAATGGGGAAGCCATACCTGCAGGGGCTAAGGAATAAACAGTGTTTGTTAAACAAAAGCATATGTCTAGCCTCATGCCACACTTGATATCTGATTCCTTCAGTTCTTGCCTGGAGATGTGCTGCAGTCCCCTCATGTACAGTGCATTGGCTGTTCCACCACCCTTTTTGGGATACATTAAAAAAAGATATGCACAAAGCATGTACAAAGAGTCCACGTTAAGGCACCATAAACTGCTGTACTCTCACAATGGAGCAAATACTCCATCAAGTGTTTGCAACAATCCACCCAAAGAGGAATGGCAGAACTTAAGTAGTTTAAAGAAACATCAAAAGCTCTGAAACAATTAAAAGCAGACAAGATAGCATAGGGAAAAGAAGGTAGAAGTGCTTCTGCAAATGGCCTCCAGAGCTTCAGGCCTTCAGTCAGCAGCTCAGAGGGACGCTGTAGCTCTAACTCCTGCATGGTGCCTCCATGGAGCAGTGCCACACCAGCATTACAATAGCTAGCATGCACATACAAATAGCTGATGTTAGTGTGAGACAAGGCTTCCAGGTCTGTTTATTTCTACACAATGTCTTCATAGTTCAAAAACAGCAGTCTGAGCAGTTACAAGCTGAATCAGCACTTTGGTCTTTAATAGTTTGAGGAGTTTGAGAAGATGTTGAGATAAGTAGAAACCTCCTTTTTAAAGCACAACAAAGGTAAATCAATGAAATAGCTACCAGTACTGAGAAGGACAGCTGGAGATGTTAATTTTTCCTGAAAGATCATGTTTTCTCCACTAGAGACCCACAACTTCCCATGCCTGCCAGCTGTGAGGAGATCCTCCAGATAGGAAAAAGTAGAAAGCAGCAAAGATTTTAAAGTAATTTTTGGGCTGCGGGGTCCATTTTAGGGTTCAGATAGGTGTCATTAGTGTCACTAGCAGCTTCAGGGACTCTGTGTATACCAGAACTAAGTCTTGGCTGCAGTTAGGGATTTGGGCACCAAGACCCATAGAGACATGCCTTGCCTACATTGGCTGAAGATGCCTGCTGGGAGAGATGCAGCGCATGTGACGGGTAACTCCGTCCTCCTGTACAAGCTGCCCTGTACCGCCTGCCCCACTGCAGCATCCCAGGTGAGGAGCCAGTTTGCCACCTGACAAATTTTATAGGCACTCTCTGATTGGAGATGTGAGTTTTCACATGCCAAACATAAGCAATGTTGACTCGTTTCTGGCAAGACAGCTCTCTGGAGTGGGAAGGGCAAGGTTGCTTTAGAAAACCCTGGCTGGTGGCCCCTGCAAACCTGCTCCATCTCCTGCCCCGGCCGCCTGTGCCAGGCGTGGCCAGCCCCTGCCCATGGTGCCCCGCTCCCAGGGCACAGCTTGGTCCTGGCATGGCTTCCTCTCTCAACACAGGGCATACTCAGGTATTTGGTTTTCCTTTCCTTTATGTGGGGCAATAGGTCTTCTGGGAGGTCCAAATGCACCTGTAACAACAGATAGCTTTCTGGCAAGTACATGAGGACATCTCCCAGGCAAGGTCCCAGATTAAAGCACTGCTGGCAGGAAACTGCAGCGTGCAAAGATGCAGAAATGAGGATGGACAAAGACAGGTATATTTACTCAAAGAGCAGGTTCAGCAACACTTAACTGTTTGGTACAGGGTCTTTTTAGTCTTGTTGAAATACTGCTTTTGCACTTTGTTCCTTCTTTAGATTTCTTAGAACAAAAAAGTGAAATTCTGGGAATGTTCTCACTTCACTAGATGGCAACTGTTAATAGGACAACCACTGATAGGAATGGTTTAAACATACAAGATATTACGAGTTACCAAAATGCACTAGCCTGTCGTCTGTGTTTGAAGATTTTTCCTCAGCTGACTGAATAGTATCTAGTAAGAAACAAACAAACAAACAAAAAAGGAGTGGAAGGATTCTAAATGCAGATCCACATGGAAATAAGCCACAAACCTGTCGTTGTGCAGGCGGTATTGTATGAGCTGCAGTAACGAGGCAGAACAGGAACAGAGTTCTGTTGGGCAGTCCCAAAGCAGGTGTAACCAATGATCTTATTGCTTTGATCAGATGGATGCTGCAAGAGCTGGTTTCAAATGATCTGGGATAATTCAGAAGGGTGTCTGAGGAAGGACTATAAAGGGATTTTTTTAAATGGTATTAGCAAGTCTTTGTATAGGTAGAAGAAACCCAGAAGTGCTTTAGGAAACAGATTACTTTCTTCATATGCAAGTCTGCTGCGATACCTAAATCTATCTAGAGAAGTTTAGGGATAAATAAAAAAGAAAATAAAAACACCTTTTCTTTTTTGGGCATTGAGGGCGGGGGTAAAAACAGGCAGGGCTTATGTGCTCTGAGGCAAGTCCAGGGAAATTAAGTCTACAGACAAGACAAAGTGGAACTTGGAAAAAGGTTGACTTTCATTAGATGCAAGTCTTGCACAGTCCATGAAAAAAAGGGACAGATTTGAGCTTCAGAAACTTTAGACAACTTTAAACTTGTTCTTTACACAATGGAAGTTGATAGGTAGTTAGAAATATGAAACATCCACAGTGCCTATATTATAGCCAGCATACAAGATGTCTCATATAAACCTTCAGGAGTCATTAAGTTAAATTTATCATTAATCTCACTATGACATTTGGTGAATACGCCATATCTGAAGTAGAGATCTGACATTCTGAATATTTTTATACAGAAATGCTCACGTTATGTTCTGGAAGCCTATCACCTACATGCCTTCAGGAGCTAGCATACCTGCATTTCTTCTCATTGCAATGAAAAGAAGATTTGCAAGTACTCCTCCTCTGCTTTTCTGCTATTCCTTTTAACTCACTCCCTGCAATTCATAGCATTGCTTGATGGGATTCACACTGCTGACTGACTTGGTCCAGGAATTAGGGAAAGGCTATATGTCCTATAATGACACATGGATGTTAGAGCAGTGTAGGAGAAGTCAGTGTTTTTGTCAGGAATAGCAGTCACCTGGCATGAGCCACAAATGTTTGAAAGCTTACATTGTCACTATGCCATCTGCTGAGAAAAGCCAGCATCTCAGCTTCCAACACTACTCTCACAAGAGCCCAGTGAAGGCAAGGGTCCAGAGGCTTGCCATTCCCTCCAGTTGTGTCTGCAATTTTTTATTTATCTTTAAGGCAAGTTCAGAAATATAATCATTTGTATTGTAATTGCAAGTAAATGGTGTCAACCACTGGGCTTTGTCTTGGGCTTGATCTTACTATACTTTGGAGTTAGGAGATTTCATTTCTGTTCTTAGCATTGCCACAAACTTAGCTGAGTGTTTCAGAGACACCTTTTAGTTCTCTCAATTTTCACAGTCCTGCTTTCAGATACTGGAAATCTTTGTAAGCATGTGGAGTACTCACAGATTAGGCTAAAGTCCAGGAGGAAATACAAGAACCCCAAATCACTAAAAGTAAAAATTAAGTGCTAGGGCCCACCAGCCTGAGGTTTCCAAATGTCACGGCCCAGTAATGAATCTGGGTAGAGTGGTGCTGGTAGCCACCCAAGGAAACAACAGTCTTTGTTTAAGCAGAGTGTTGCTTTGCTAATAGTCATAACTGTGATTTGTTAATTCTTGTTTTCACATTTGAGAGTAAGCTGTATTTTTACTTCGACAAATCGATAGGTATCTGAAGTACCAGGAAAGCTTTGGCACAGTCCGCAGTTAAAAGCTGTGCTAAGTGTGACAGATCTTGACTATGGGAATAAGCATCCTCTTTCTCATATACTCTGGTGGAAGCAGCATCATTCCTCCTGCACACCCAAAAGAGCCAAAGGGAGATTACTATTGTGCTCATTTTTGTAAAAAGCTGCTTATCTCAAGTGGATCTCCACTGTTAGTCTGATTCACAGAGAGTTAACCCACCATCGCCACCTTCCCATCCACTAAACTCCCCTGCACAGCTGATGCTTTGCTATTCCCCTTCTGCACCTCCTGCATTAGGAACCATCCTCAAAAGTCACACTACTCCAAAAATGCTTTGCGGTGTATTGTTGTTGTTTGCAGACTGCAGCTACATCAGCTCACATGAGGATTAAGAGACAGGGTTTCCCTCTGTGATGAATTTACTTTGCTAGCAATTTCTCATAGTGCTGGACACTCACTAGGTGCCCTTACTTGGTCTACCTCTTACCTCCTCTGGTTTCTTCAGAATTCTCTCTTATTTTGAAGGAGGTTTCTACACTTTTGAAGATGCCCTTGCTTTTGGTGGTGTCAGATCCCATCAGTGCTGAGAACTACAGGGCTGTTAAGCCAGGTTGCTCAGACCTTGAGGGCAAGACACTTGCACAAGTGACACAAATCCCAGGTTTGCTTAAGCTTCCAGGCTCAGAAACACCACTGATTTCTTCATAACCATTAAGCACTACAGCCCTTTGTCAGCAGGGCTGTATGACTTGAGGTCTTTGCCCCAGAGAACAGGCAGGATTTGATTTAGATGACATCAATGCTGCAAGCTTATCTCTTGTCGGTGGAAGTCTCTCCTGAGGGAAAGGAGACCATCAGTAGGATACTTCCCAAGTGAAAGCCATGAGTCTGCTGCTAGATAGCTGCTTGCTTTGAAGTAAACAAGCAGGTCAGCCCACAAGCTGGTTTGCAATTTTGAGTCACCATGTTTGCACGACATGTACAAATAACTCAGATTCACTTTAAATAGGTACGAGTAATTGGCTGCCTAGGGAGTGTGCACTTGCCTGCTCCAAAGTGATTTGCATTGATTCACCTCTCTCCCAAAAAACTCTTCCAGCAGCACAAGCGTTGCAGACAGCTGTTAACACCAAAGGAAGGCCAGTTCCCTCTCTCAGGCTATAGTTTTGAATATAAAAGCCTTATTTGCCCTCCAAAGAAATGAATGCTAATTGAAGCAAGACACACACAGAACATTTCCCAAAAGGCGAGAGATGTAAGTGCAGGACCTGAGTTCAGCCAGATCGCATCCTTTCTGTCCGGGGCACTGCAGCAATCTTCACCTGATACTTTCTGCTACTCATTATGTAATTTCTGGATTTGAATTTTCAAATTCCTACAGATTTCTGACACATGGTGCAATGTTTCTCAGGCCACTAATCCTAAGTGAAAAACCTCAAGATAAGGATGCAAACTTGAGGTCCCCTCAGTTTCCTTTTAAAGAGACCCTGAGAATGTGATCCTCTGAGAAAACCAATGAGGAAAGGCTTCAGCAATTTCAATAATTAGCATATTATTTTATTTATTTGGGGATTAGCCCAAAGGCAGTAAATATGCAAAAACTCAAAAATGAATACAGCAAACCTAAGGTTAGCTATTCTAGAAGAAAAAAAAAAAGGTAAAGAATAATAATTTTTCCCAGTCTGCAGTCTTAAAGGCAGCAGAGGATAACTAATTTTATGTATACAAACATACTCAGCCCTCACAGCAATGCAGGCTGGGGACAGACTGGCTAGGGAGAAGCTTTGCAGAAAATGCCCTCAGGGTCCTGGTGGGCAGTGAGTACAACTCTGGGAAGGTCAACGAGTAGTGCAGCCAGGCTTTCTACGGCAGTGAATGGTGGGAGGACAAGAGACTAAGGGTAAAAGCTGAAAGAAGAGAGGTTCAGACAGGAGATAAGAACACCCTTTACCCTTCCGGGGGACAGCTGGGCAGGGGTGCAGGTTGCCCAAGGAGACTGTGCTGGCTCCATCCTTGGAGGTTTCCAAGCCCCAACAGGGCACAGTCCTGAGCAGCCTGGTCTGAGCTCAGAGGTAGCCCTGCCTCAGTGGGAGGTTGTGCTGAAGACTTTCTGACCTCTTTTCCCTTCCAAATTTCCCTATGATCTTATACTCCCACATAAATAATTTTTCTGCAACTTCGTTACTTACAAAGTCAGTAAGTACAAAAATATGTGGATCAACATATTTGATGCCTAACAACCGGCAGAGTATTTTCAGGAATTCCACCTGAAGAGAATTTCAGGTTCTGGAGTCTCCACTTAGCTGCTTTTTGCCATTGGAGTAGCATGTTACAGCCAAAAGGAAAGTCTAAGAAATTGCTTGACTGCTTTCTGATACAGTTTTTTGTGATGTGAGCTATGACAGGGCTTAGGGGATCAGTCAAGGTGGACCTCATTATGTCAGACCTGTGCACACTGTGCCTCAAGCAGATTACCGTCTGAATGGTGCAAACAGAAAACAAATGAAGTGTCCAGGGACCTTTGGTGGGTTGATACTAGAGCCTGGCTTTATGCCATAACTGATCATAATGCTAGTCATTGGGACACAGATCTTCAGAAAGTACAGGAGCAAAAGGGAGAGAAATCATCTGTTTTCTTTCTTTGCTTTTCACAGAGCCCTATATGCCCTCTCCATCCCATCAAAGCAGAATACAAACCTATTGGTCAATTGATTTGGGTAGTGCAATGATAAGGAGATCCCCATCAAGGAAGCAATTTTATTGCTTTACCCTTCTACAGCCACCAGCACTCTCTCTTTCTGCCCCAAATCCACTTCTTCCTGTAATTCTGTGCCTCTCTGGAGAAAATATGTGACCTCAGGGGTACAGAAAGCAAACTAAATTATTCCAACGAGCCTTTCAGATCTTATAGTCTAGGAATTTATCTGTGTCCATTTGATATGGTGGATTGAGACGAAAAAAAATGTAGAGGAGAGAACATAACCCTCTGTGGGTTGAGTCTACCTTTGTCTTCTGAAAGACAGTATGATTTCATAATTTGCCTTTAAAATTGAGTGTTCTTCAATAGGAAAAAAAAAATAAAAGCAAGACAGTGATCTTTGTACTGCTAAGGGCCTATGAATAATAACACTATGACCTACTGGCAAAGGAGGGGTAGGGGAGGAAGGAAAATACTGGGCACTGGGAATCCCTCTTCATTGGTCATCCTAGAGCATCATGTGGCCAAGGCTCCTTTTTAAAGATAACTCCTGATCTCCTGGAGCTCATACCATCCTCCTGTCCTGCATTTCTGCTTGATCTTGTGGAGGACTTCTCTCTAGCCTGATAAAATGTGTGACCAATTTGTGGGCACCTGGAAGCTCCTTTCTAGTGAAAACTTTGAGGACTATATGAAAGAGCTGGGTAAGAATCATTATTTGGAGTTGTGTCTGGGACTGGGAAGGAGTGCTGATTTTGAACTTTATTCTGTACTTGCTTTTTCTGGCTATGCTGTTTACCAAGGGGATTTTAGCCCAACTATTTTGATTAGATGGTCTTAAAATGGAGAACTTAGCTGTTTGAATTAGTGTTATCAAATTCCTATAATGTAGAAAAACCTTAATTCAGAGGTTTCAGGTAAGCCAAGTCTATGCATGCCTACTTAGTAGTGTTATAAGTGGAAATAAAGCACGTCAGTGCAATATTTTGCGTGGATCAGCTTTTATCCTGGGACACACAAAGTGGTGTAATGCTAGAATGCAGCAAACTTCTCTATGTCTAAAAACAACACACCTGAACTTCTTTATATTGCTACTGGACCAGGAGGCTGATTAATTGTCATGGCTATTATAGTAAGTGAAACACTGTAGCTGCCTCTGGTGAATATTAAAAAAGAAAATTGCATGGATTCATGCAGATACTTGCAAAAGATTTGAGGAGTAACACTCTTCTCCAAAGGTGTAGGCTTCTTTCTTAGAATTAAAATCAGGCATTAAAAGTTTTCCACATTCTTTTAGAAAGGGGGAAGTATGGGGTAACTTGAGCAGACTGGATCAGTATGTGCCGTAAAGCTGGGGATTTATTTGGAGATTAGGGGTAAAGTAGTCACTGACACTTATGCAGCATTCAGACGGCTTGCAGTGAGACTCTTGCACTCCTAATCTTTACCCTAGATTTTACTCAGGACATTACCATTGCCAGCTCTTTCTTAATCATTTCCTTTTATTCAGCCTCACCACTGATAAACATAAAAAGTGCTTTCTTTTTTTTTTCTTCTTGTTTGTTTGTTTTTGTGGCTTAGAAACTCTCATATATTTCTGCTTACTTGCTTTTAGATACTGTTGGCATACAAGTTAGCGTACAATCCGCTGCAGTTATTTCAAACAAGTATACATGCAAATAACTGGCATTAAAATCTTGCTTCAGTCTTCAAAATATTGTTTTTACTATTCTGACAGTGACAGAGCAGAGAATTTCCTTATGTCATACCACGCGGCTTGGTCTATAACCATACCAAGCTAGTTAAAGGAATACAAAGGAACATCTGCAACACAGAATTAATTAAAAAATCAGAAAGTAATAGGGAAATCAGCACAACAAATAAGAGAAAGACATTGAGTAAAAATTAAAAATTCATACTGACCTGTCTTATTTACAGGTGTGGGATTTGCTACCAGGAAAATGGCTGGTGTGGCCAAGCCCAATGTAACTATCAGCATCAACGGTGATGTGATAACCATCAAAACAGAAAGTACCTTCAAAAATACAGAGGTCTCTTTCAAGCTGGGTGAAGAGTTTGATGAGACCACAGCAGATGACAGGAAAACAAAGGTGAGTCCAAAACCAGCACTTTCCAAATACATGTCCCAAAAGGGATGTGAGAGGACGGAGTTGTGATTTTGACATCCAGTGTAGAAATGCTGCCTTCAAAGGTAAGAGTGCTATGGACGCTTTGTGCTTCAGTGCTGTGTGGACATGGAGACATTCTTCTCTTCACCTGACGAGCACCCTGACAAAACAGTCACACTTTGTTTTCTTCCTTTGGCAGAACATCATAACCCTCGACAATGGCATACTGAACCAGGTGCAGAAGTGGGACGGAAAAGAGACTCTCATAAAGAGAAAAGTGGTGGATGGGAACCTGGTGGTGGTAAGTTCATTTTTGTTACTTGATCACTGAATTGATTGTGTGTAATTCATGTCTGACAGTTGTATTACATTGTCTTCAAACATGAGGAGTGAAAGCATTTGAAAGGGCTCAGTGGACTCAGCAAGCATTCTCTCTGAATGAGTCTGGAGTGTATATTAAAACTGAAATGTTTAAACTTGTGGAATGGTATGGAGGTGCCTGTTCTCCATTCATAGCAAAATATAGTTAGGAAAGAGTTGGGAGAAAGAAACAACATCCTCGTGAGGGAAATTTTTATATATCAGACACTTTAAGTCCTGGACATTACAGAGGAAGTATTAGCAAAAGCCACACTGAGTGCCTCTGCTCCATGCTAATGCAAAATATGCCTGTTCATCTCCAGCAGAGACTCAACAGCCCGCTGTGGGAACTGTACTATGAATCACCAACAACTGTGTCAATAATATGATGTTATAGCAAAAAAAGAAAACCCGTGTCAAAGTTCTGTTGGTTGTCTTATCTGGTCAGAGAGTATTGTCATTGACTTGGTGCCAATGAGGCCCACCTGCAGTTTGGGGCTTCCTAGCACTGCTCTCCAGTTTTAGGAAAGACACTTTGAAGAATCTGGGAGGGGACTAAAGCTGTGTTCATAAAAGGCAGCTGAGATTCCTACATGCTACAAAAAAATACAAATACACAAAATTCCTGAAGAGTTCTGCCTTCCCCTAGAGAAAAACCAGTATGTCCATAAATTTAATATTTACAATTTTTTTACAGAAAACAGAGGAGAACAAATAGAGATAGTTTTTAATAACAACTTCATTAAGAAAGACTGAACAAACCAGAGTTTGATCTAACAGAAAAATAGATGAGGACAGAGCCTAACATGCGGAGGCTGACACCAGCAGCTGCAAGTCTGAAAGCTGTATAGGACTCTGTGTGCCTATGTGTGGACATGTGTGAACAAGACAAGCCGCAGCTGCAAAAGGTGAAAGGAAAAAAGACTAATGTCAAGATACACAGTCCAATCAACCTCCATAGAAGTCCTAGGAGGATTCTTTACAGGTTTTTAAAAGGAGATTAGAAATCTCCTGGGGTTCTCTGGAGCAACCCTTTGATGTTCTTTCAGTCCTGTGCTTGTATTTCAGAGTTCTCTTTCTGAAGCTCTCAAACTTGAGTTTCACTGTTTTGGCACTTGGTTTTAGAGGAGAAATACAATATTTTTCTTCCACTGGTTCCCAGTGGATAAGTAATTCTCTGCCTTCTGACTAACAAACATTTAATGAGAGTTAAAAGCTGATTGAATTTGCCTCTCTTTCCAGGAATGCACCATGAATAACGTTACCTGCAAAAGAGTTTATGAAAAAGCATGAAAAAACCATCTTCACACAGGACTAATGCTTAAAGCTGGAGAAAAACAAGTTAACCAAAGGAGAAAAACTCCACAGATCCATTTTAAAGAGAACTGTACTTTTTACAGATATATCATAAAACAGTTACATGCGGCTGGTCAAATTTGTTGTGGCCATTCAATAAAATGTTCAGCTTTCTACATCCCGTGCTTCTGCTGGCGTTTGTCAGAAAGGGGTTTGGGAGGGACCAACATGGGAAGGGGTGCTGTGCATGGGAAGCATGAGAGCCTGTACCACACTCAGTAACTCTGACCCATCTCACTGTGGAAAGAGGATCAGAGACGATCCCATGAGTGCCACTTGTGGTGTGACAGTGATAGATATAAAGCTGGACAAAAAATCATCCTCCAGTGAGTGCTGCATGTGGGCAATCCACTGCAAGGGGTTAGTGCATAGCAAGGAGAATAACAGGGCTGCTTTCCTCAGCTTCAAGTAAAGGACATTGCTCCTGGGGCAGGGAGGAGGGAAATTACCGTGGCTGCTCAGCGTTGTTCAATGTAAGCAGGTGTCAGGGTTTAACCCCAGTCTGCAGCTAAGAACCATGCACCACTCTCTCCTCTCCCCTCCCAGTGGGAAAAAAAGTAAAACTCATGGGGTGAGCTAAGAACAGTTTAAGAGCTAAAATAAAATATAATAATAATAGTAATGAAAAGGAATATAACAAAAATAAGGAGAAATAAAACCCAAGAAAAGACCATTGATGAGCCATGCAGTTGCTCGCCACTCGCTGACCAATATGCAGCCAGTCCCTGAGCAGCGACAACTTAGTGCTTATACCTACTAATTTATACTTAGCAACAACTAAAGCATTAGTGTATTACAACATTATTCTCATCCTAAATCCAAAACACAGCACTGTACCAGCTATTAGGAAAAAAAATAACTCCATCCCAGCTAAAACAAGGACAGCAGGGAAACAGGCACCTCCTCCTCGCACAAATACCAGCAATTTTAAACCTGAGAATCATATGAAGTGGCTTGATCTTGTCCTCTTCCACCTGAAGTGTGAAATTAGAGTTGTTGTAGCTCTCAGCTGTTATTATTTTGCTAATGTCCCTTTTCTAACATCTGGGTTTGCCCTAGATGAGACAAAAAGCCTTGAATTAAGAATCATAGCTTTAAAAGTACTCTCAGGCTTACTAAAAGCCTATAAAAGTTTGCTACTGGTACAACTTCCTTTATTTCCTGTATGCATGTTCTATTAGCTCATCAGTCTTGGGAACACAAGCTTCTCTAGATGCAAAGTCCTTTGGACACCATTTTTTTCAGCTTTTTATTCTCAAACTACTTTCTTCTACTGCCTTTAGGCCTGGCCTCCTATTTCAAAACTTCACGTTTGCAGTAGCCCTGATTTCTACACCTGGGAGGACTCAAACTGAGGACAAAAAAAAAAAAAAAGAAATCGAGGGAAAACCTGGACAAGAAGAGTCTGAAAATATGTGCAATAACCACAAAATGGGGAAATGAGCATATCTCAAGCTTTGTGATTAAGATCTATGAACCAAATTCCACATATTCCTGACATTCCTGAGGTCAGCTGTCAGAGGCAATGGTGCCGAGTCCCTACTGCCAGCAGTGGAGACCTCATACCCTTGAACTTTCCTCTGCATGACTCAGACTGTTTCCAAGTTTCTGCACTATTAATACAACTGGAGAGGGAAAAAGCAAAATAAGGAGTTCTGCACTCTGGGTGAGCTAAGGAGTCATTTAGGAGCAGTTCCCATAGACTTATCAGTAAATTCTGCAGTGTTAAAAAAAGCGTGAACAGACAACTGCCCTGTTTTTCCCTTGGCTTCATTGGTTGTGAAATCTCATCAGCTTAGAGAAACAGGGGAAGGAAAGATGCTTTAGAGTAGGCCATATATACAATACTAAATCTACTTAACAAGAATGAAAAATATTTACAAAAGCCAGAATAAAACTACAGTTTAGTGGGAGAGAACCTACATGGGAGAGAGGATCATAATTAGCAACATTGCCTTAATCTATATATTTAGATCTGTATATATTTAATGCCTATATAGGCATTAAAGATCAGACCATAGTTAAATATATTCCATTGTCCACAGATATGGAAATACTGTATTTCAGAGATCAAATTTCCAATATGCCAATATTCATATAGCGGCCTTTATTTTCTAGAGATCTTACATACTTAATAAAGCCTGCAGCTACACTTGTAACCTTCACATCCTGGTTTTCCAGAAGCAGGTAATCTCTTCTGAAAGTATCACCATCCATAGCATTCCTTTCTGGAAAAGGAGGAGCTCACCAAACTCCTACAAACCCTGTGGGTGACATGCCTATTGCAGCAGGCACCCTTGAATGCTGAAAGGAGGAGATCTTTGCCCATTCATGTATTTGCTCACTACTCCTTTACAGGTTTCTTGGATGACAAGAGGGAAAAGGGGACTCACACCCATAGATTTTTAGCAGCTCGGGAGATAGATGAAGAAAGGTTTATTCTGAGCTTTGACCTTTCTGCTATTTTTCTGTTTTTCTTTTAACTCTCCATTTCCAATGGAAGGAACTTGGAGTACTTTTGTGTCCAGGCGAGTCAAGCCTGGTGTGCACCCAGCTCTGCAGTCTGCTCTGAGCTGCCACCCATTGCCTCAGTCCCAGCAGTCATGGTCTGGTCTCAGGGGATGCCCCAGCTAAGGAGACAAAAGGCTATTTTGCACCCTCCAATGTAGCTATTGGGCAGAGGCAGACTGCTGGCCTCGTGGTCAGAGCTGATCTCTCAGCTCCATATCATCAGTGTTAAAACATCTTTGGTGTCCTCACAGCAAGGTAGGCATTTGGCCTCTGTTCTCTGCTTTTATTTCTGTCTTCTTTATTTGTCTCCTAGGAATTTAATTTAAACTCTTTTTTTTTGGCACTGAATTTGCCCAGATCATATTTCCTTTCAAAAAAAATGACATAAATTCAGTTTTCATATTTCTTTAAATAGTATCTTTTTCAGCTCACTATTTTAATCATTTTTTACCTTCATCTCTAGTGCTGTTTCATAATCTCCACATGTATTAATTTCAATTCCTGTTTTACCCTAACCATATGCAAAAAAAGTGAATCTTATCTCCCTCACATATACTCACAACTCACAATCCTTGAAACATTTTTTCCTTTAAACTTGAAGAAAAGATTGGTTTCCACTAATAATATTTCTACTGAGATAGAATTCCCTTCTCTTCTTCTTTCTAGACTGTAAGTCCTTTAAATGAAAGTGCTGATTTTTCTTACTGACAAAGAGAGAGATGGTAGCAGTGTCAACATTGTTTGAGACTGCTTAAGACTGGGGTTTTGTCTGTATAAATAATTCTCTGTCACTTTTGTTCTTAAGGTTACTGGTACTGCAGTATAGCTGTTCTATTCTGATTGATTCACTCTTCTTGAATTTCTTTGGACCTGATTTTACAATGTCCCAATCATCTTTTATATCCCAAAGGCAGCAGCCTTCTCTTGTTAAAGTGCCTTTATGTGGATAAGACAATTAAATGAAAGAACAAAGAATGCCTGAGGAGCACCGGTAGAATATTTTCATATTATTCCTTGAGAAATAATGGATAGTTTCATTTAGGAGGAGCTTTCTCATTTCCAGAGACTGGATAAAAGAGCTAGTTATACTTTACACAAAATATGATGTAATGCTTCTCTGCTTTAGAAGACCTTTGTGTGGACAGCACCTTCAAAGACTGACATTTATTTACATATTACAGATACAGTATCTGCTTCCTACTGTGGGGGAGAAAAAACTTTGTTTTCATTTTCATTCACTCTAGACTTTCCCTCCCTACACTGCACTGTAATTAGACCTGGGAAATTCTGCTCAACTTACCCTTGTTGAGGTTATGACTGATGGGATAAAAACATTTTGCATATACAGCCAAAATTTGTGACTTGAGACCTTGTTATTTCCCCACAACAACAGTATCATCCAAAGACTACAATATTTTCACTGATCAGGCCATATTGTTTTCCTGTTTAAGCATGTTCCCCTTCTTGCATATGACAGCTTTCAAGACAAGACCCAAACCTTACCCTCCTTGGCCCAGCATCATCTCCATCTCACTTTTTCTACCCTATACACATAAATTTGGTGCCACAACCTACAATCCCAGTGTCCCTCCATCCTTACACTGTAGATCTGAAAAGTCCCTGTAAGTGGTCATGACCCAGAAAGTGTGATCATGCAAAAAAGACAAATGGGCAACTATTCTTCACATAAGTAAGAAGGAAGTAATCTAATCCTTTAATGTTGCAAGCAAGAGATTTCTCCAGGATGATGGTTTAGGAAAGGGAAGAACAAAATTACAGTTGCTGTGATCTTACACTAAATAGTTTCAGATAGTTTGAAGTGACTTGAATTACAATGCTTTAAATTCCTGCCTGTCAAATATACATATGGTTTATGGATTTGTTATTTGTCTCTGGTTTCTACTAACCACATAACAGTAGTTCTATATGTACATTTAAAAAAAACAACAGAATGTTCAAACTCAAACTTTTCAAACTTTCCATCTCAGCTTTGCAGAAGAGCCCTGGGGGCAGTGGTGGACACCAAGCTGAATATGAGCCAGCAACATGCCCTTGCAGCAAAGAAGGAAGGTGATGTCCTGGGCTGCATTAGGAGCGTTGCAGGTTGAGGGAGATAATCCTTCCCCCCTTCTCAGCACTGGTGAGACCACACCTAGAATGCTGGATCCATTTCTGGGCTCCCCAGTACAAGGGAGATGTGGACTCAGAGATATTGCAGAGTCTTTTCATTGGAGCAGGGAAACTTCAAGAAAAATGACAATAGTAAGACACATTTGAATGTAATGTCTTATATGACTGCACTGTCTTAAATCTGCCCTTAACTCTATGACAGACCAACTATCCAGGTGCAGAAAGGCAAAAAGACAGCAGTATATGCCCTCCATCCAACGCAACAAAACTGCTCACCTCTCACCAAGTGACTTTGAAGTGAGAATAAGCCCTTTATCACTCAGCCTCTGTTCATGCCCACCACAGGAGCTGATATCCACTAATGCACTGATCTTCTGAACATGCCCTGTTGTAGAAGGGAGCCAGCAAAATTTGGCTGCTGCTTTTCTTTGTGGTGCTGCCTGAGGTATGTGTAGGGAAGAACCCACAGCTGGGATCATTGCTCTGATGCAAAGGGAGAAAACAGAACAGTGTAATTCAGTTCTGCGTTTAAATGATAAAACACAGAGACCCTTTCCAGGATGGATCATGAAAGTAGAACAAAACCAACCCCACTATGTACAGAAGTTTCTTGACAGCTCTGCCCCAAAATCCACATGGCTTTCATTTACCTGGCTAGCACATAGGTGACAACTGTGATAATGTTCTCTACAGCTTCCCAAGGAGGTGGAGAGAGAGGTGCTGAGCTCTTCTCCCTGGTATCCAGCGATAGGACACATGGGAATCATTCAAAGCTGCTCCAGGAGAGGTTTAGACAGGACATTAAGAAGCATTTCTTTACCGAGAGGGTGGTCAAACACTGGAACAGGCTTCCTAGAGAGGTGCTAGATGCACCAAGTCTGTCAGTGTTTAAGAGGCATTTGGACAATGCCCTTAACAACATGCTTTAAATTTTGATCATCCCTGAATTTGTCAGGCAGTTGGACTAGATGATCATTGTAGGTCTCTTCCAACTGAAATATTCTATTCTATTCTATTCTATCTTTTCCATTCCATTGCATTCCATTCCATTCATTTCATTCTACATGGCAATAGCAGGAGAATGGCATTGGAAGGACAGTCAGAGCTGGGTTTCATATGGATGCAGTGCTTTTGTGCTTGGTGGCTATGTGTTGCTGAGACCCCACCACAGTGTCCCATGACTGCTCTGTGGATGCAGTGGTAACCTCACGTCCCCATCCCCATGCACCCATCAAGTGCCCTAATCTGTTCAGTGGAGGAAGCCGGGGCAGGCGTCACCCGGAGCCTTCATACTGACACAGCTGCCTTGGACAAGGTGCACATTGTCTTGCCCTGGCACTGCCTCTCCTATTGGCCCATCCTGATCGCTACAGGGACAGGGCATCTTTAAAAGGAGGCCAGCGAGGTCTGAGTCGGGCACACAATCTAACTCCCACCAAGAGCTGCTGTGGCCACTGCCTCTCTCTGCAGGACCACTGCATCTCAAAGCCTATACGATGTGTAACCGATTTGTGGGAACCTGGAAACTCATCTCCAGTGAAAATTTTGATGACTATATGAAAGAATTGGGTGAGAAATGTTCTTTCTTTTTTTTCCCTTTAAATAAGTTTTCTTTGGGAGTGTCTCCATCTTATACTTTTCTTGTGGATAGTGCCTTCTTCCTGGCCACAAAAGCACTTGAATTCCTTTTCTAGCATAATTTAATTTCTTTCCTTTAGTATCTAAAATTGAAAAACAGAAAGGTAGGTGCTGAATTGCTATAGCAAATTTGCCTCTGTATAACTAAGCTGACCTGATCTGATTTGTTTGCCTGTAATGAGAAGAATCTATGGAGATGCAGCATTTTTTATGTTCTCTTGATTGCACCATTAAACTTGTGACTTGTGATAACTTATAATATATAATGGAGCTAATGTCTCATGACACTTGTGTTTCAGAGGTCTAAGTCCTATGAATGAATCTATCTGTTACTGAAGAACGCCAGGAATGTAATTGGGAATTGTTTTTCATTTTAATGTGGGTTTCATTCCTACATAGCAAGTGCAGAGACAGTCAGCTCTGGCTTTTGCTATATAAACGATTCACTGAGACACTGATTCCCTTTATCTGAAATGTTAGACTCAATAACAAAAGAATTGCAGTTAATTAACCAGAGTAAATGTGGAATGAAAGTCCAGCTACAGATATTTTTCTAAGGATCTGAACAGAATTGTTTAGTAATTATTGCAAATAGTGTTAATACTTTACAGGTAGCTTTACACCCTTTTGTACAAGACTCTTCTTCTGAGCTTAGCATAGCATTAACAAAGGCAATGCCAGCAGCTGTCCCATTTCTGCTTTTATAAAACAACAATACATTATCAATGACCTTCATTTTAACTTGCCCCAGACTTCACCACTTGTAGGCAATGAACTGGACTGAAAAACACTAGGCAATATAAAAGGCTTTTGACATGGGATTTTCCCTGAAGCTCTCTACAGCTCTTTACTCTTATACTTCAATGCCTTTTGTATTTCATCCTTGTACTTTTAAGTGAGGTCTAGAAGTAAGGATCCTTAAGGGATGTTAGTAGCAAGCTAGGAATTGCCAATCTCCAGTATGTTTTAATGAACAAGCACCAGCATATCAGCAGTTCGGTATCCAGTTTCTTCCATGCGGCTGATTGACAAAAGTGCAGATTCCCAGATTTGTCAAGAATTTTTATTTTTAAAGGATTTCTGCAAGCTTTTATGAGAAATAGACCTTTCCTCTGAGTTTTTCTACCCATTTTACCTCTACACAAATCCATGTAGATTTGTAACCATCTATATTTCTTCTTAGTTAAATGTACACAAAGATATACACATACATACCTTTATTTCTTGCTGAAGATGCACTCTATCAGCTGGAGCTGCCTCAGCCTCCATGCACAGTACTTCCATATTCAAAGAATTAGTGTCTCATCTGAATCAGGCATTAGAGTATTCAAGAAGAAGCTGTTCATTACTCTTCTACTGAAGATTTATGAGAGGATCCCAAGTTTCTTGCTTGACAGAATGTAATGACTGTTTTGTTTCTGATTTCTAGGAGTGGGCTTAGCTTCCCGGAAGCTAGGTGGCCTGGCAAAGCCTGATGTGATCATCAGTATGAAAGGGGACATAGTAACCATCAGAACTGAAAGCACCTTCAAAAATACAACTATCTCTTTCAAACTGGGCCAGCAGTTTGATGAAACGACAGCAGATGACCGGAAAGTCAAGGTAAAGGGGTGCTGATGATCTCTGAGTGGTCTAGATAACTCCTAGAAGAGCACCAGGAGGAGTTTCTCCTACCCCTTTAGGGCACTATGAGTTTTCCAAACTATTCAAAGAAAGCTCTGAAAGACAAAATAGTATGGTGCTGAAACTAATGTTACTAATCATGTCATTAGCCAAGAATGCCAATCTTGCTGAACATAAAGCAAATTGCTAGTCTAATCTGCAATACTCAGACTGCAGTTTGAAACGCTTCTCTTGGCCTTTGCAGAGCATCATAACCTTGGAGAAAGGGGCATTGGTGCAAGTGCAGAAGTGGAATGGCAAAGAGACCATGATAAAGAGAAGACTGGTTGATGGGAAAATGGTGGTGGTAAGTTTACACTCCTCGTGTGCTGATAGAGGTCAGAAGGATGCAGCCTTCAGTTTGCTTCTGTCTAAATAGGCTGTTAATTTTGGCTTTCTCTCTGGTTTATGAGATAAGAGGGAGAAAAAGGGAACCAAATTTAAGAAACAAGCTGGAAGGAAGTAAATATTGTTCCACAGAGAAAATTTTCTTTGATATTATTATATTGGCAAGGCTACCATAAATTGACAGCATACTTACTGCTTTCAAGATTATTATTCTTAGAAGAAATGAAGTTTTCAAATAGCAGAAAGCTGTGAAATGCAAATAAGATTTTGCAAGGTGGGTACTGCTGTCTCTGGGATGGCTCTTTCCTTTTTTGTCACTGAAACAAACCTGTCCACCTTAGAAAACTGCTTTTACACATTTGCACACATCTATTCCCACTAAAGCCCATCCATACACACATTTCTGTTTGCTTTTTCTGTATGAGCATGCTGAGTGCACTAAGCAGGTGCTTGAAGTTTGCTGTGTGAAACCCAGCACCCCTGTGCCCAGGCCTGGCTGCACGGTGAGCTGCAGCAGGGACTGGCAGGTCCTGACAGCTCCTCTGAAAGGCC
>JAVSBS010017858.1:30162-43644 GCA_033124195.1 Coracias cyanogaster
ACTTGGGCAAGAATTGAGAACTCTATCATTTCATGGTCGCTAAGCCCAAGACGGCCTCCGACCACCACATCACCCACTAGTCCCTCTCTGTTCGTGAGCAACAAGTCCAGCAAGGCACCTTCCCTGGTGGGCTCACTTACCAGCTGAGTTAGGAAGTTATCTTCCACACAGTACAGGAACCTCCTGGACTGTTTCCTGTTTGCTGTGTTATATTTCCAGCAGATATCTGGCAAGTTGAGGTCTCCCACAAGAACAAGGCCTTTCGATTTTGCGGCTTCTGCCAGTTGCCTATAGAATAATTCATCAACATTTTCATCCTGGGTGGGTGGTCTATAACAGACCCCCAGCAGGACATCTACCTTGTTGGCACCTTTAGGGAACAGTTTAGCTGACCTACTTAAATGTCTTTTTTAGAAGATAAATTACAGCTTAGAAGCATCAGCTTTTCTTTACTGATTATTAAGGGGTATATGTTATTGTCCAATAATTTATGTAACAGCTCACTGAGCTGAAGGTTTAGTAGCTTTCACCACTATTTTGGCTAACAGGTCTGCAGCTGAGCTGTCTTTGATGACAGACCTCCAAGGAGGACCCAGCTGGAGGGTGGTGGTGTGCTGGTAATGCAATGAAAACCCTCCTCCATTGCTGACTGTGTGCCAGTGACACACAGCATGATACCCACCTGGAAAATTCAATCCACATTCTTTAAACAGGATCAACTCTGTTAACATGACTGAAGACCAACTATCAAGATGAGCAGAGAAGGTGACCTGCTTCCCTCCACTCGGATATGAAAGCACGGTCCTGATCGCATACAGCCATATGTAGTTAAGTGTGGTGGTGTTGGCTCCTTTGCTCCTGCATGCGTGTACTGCCTTGCTTCCTGCTCTTTCTATGTATTTGACATCCTGTCCCTTCTTGAGCCAAGCAGTTAGGCAGCACTGATGGCTGCTTTCCAGTTGTTTTCCTATCCTAACTCGAAAGCAGCTTCATCTGGTTTGTAATTGTAGTGTCAGGAAAACGTATGGGAATCTGGGGGCCTGAAAGGTCTTTCTTGACTAAATGAAACAATATTCTGTTGTATTGTCATAACCTAGTTTGGGCTCCCAGGAGGGTCTCATGAATCTGACAAACACTTAAAATGTTGGAAGCAAAACTAACTTCTAATCTTTGTTCCTCATTTGTTTCTAAAAATACTGCAGTTTTTCTACTGGCAAAACAGTAACAGAAATTAGCAACAGAAAATAGCAACAAGATTCTCAAGCTTTGTTTTTATAAATCAGGAAATTACTCAGTATGGTCCTGAGCAGCCTTCACTTTTTCTTCCCCTTCTCTTGGTAAGTCTGCAGAAAGTACTTTCAGCGGATGAGGAAAGGGTGAAACATAGAAAGGATGTTGGAGTTCAACAGCAGCATGTTGCTTATGTCCCAGAGAAAAGAGGAGCATCACCTCAGGGACTTGAACTGAGCATCAGCATCATAATAACACAGTAGAACATTCAGCTCCAAAGCCAGGCAATGGAAATGTGACCAATGACACTCCCAGGTGTGGTGCAAGGATGTACCACAGCCAAGAGGAAGAGAACTCTTTTTTCAGTAGCAGAAAATTCTCCAAGCGCCATCTGGATTTGAATAGAAGTACTCGCTAAAGGAAATAACTTATAAACAGTGACATTATCCTTTGTAATTTACATGCCTTCCCATACACATCCTTTTCATAACACATAAACACACACACAGAGTTGACTTTGTTGACATTCCTACTGCTTACAAACACATTCACAGGCTATAACTTCTTTTAATCTTGTAAATTTATGAGAAGTCTTGAGGAAGACAGAACATGGCCAAAAGACAGAAAAACTGAGGTATCCCCTTTAGCATCTAAATGTGAGGTGGGAAGAGCAGGTAAGTTTGCTTTCCCATAGTGAACCCAAGCAATCCATTAGCTTAAAATGCAATAATTAGTGTGATTGAGTCCTCTGCAGTGAGTTATAGGGAAGAGGTGAATCTGAAGGCATAGCAAGACTACATCACTACACATCTTTAACCTCTCCTTCTGATGCTTCTGTATGACGTCTGCCTGGTCTTTGGTCTTACTCTCATAAAAGTGAGGTCAGTAAGAGTATGTGGAAAAGTAAAAAGACTCAACAGGATTTATTGTTGACTGTTAATAACCTACAATGTTAATTGAAACAAACTTGCTTTTTTTTTTTTTCTTATTTGTTTGATATCAGTCCATAGCCTGTAAGACAGTTAAGACAGTTCTTCATCCCTTCTGGGGGGATGAACTTTGTCTACAACTTCTATAGGATAGGTGCTTTTCTCTATTAAAAAGCAGTATGTTTTTTTTCTAAATATATTCATATTTGCTCTCCTGGATTGTGACTAGCACCTCCGCTAATAAATAAATACAGGATGATAATTTAAAAGAACATTCCTGAAAAGGATGCTTTATCTGACAGGGTTATCTTTTTTTGCTTGCAATATGAAAGCAGAACCAGTTGTTATCAGATCTTCTGGATAAAAGTGAATGATATTTGTAATCCATCTGCAACAATACAATGAAGCCAGGACTAGTGCCCTTTGTGTTAGCTGCTACTAACACAGAGAACTGTTTCTGCTCCAGGGAGCTTACATTACAAGGAGCTGGAGTATTACACGTCTCTAAGAATGCAGATTTACTGTTGTATGGCAGCTAAATAGTAATGGAGAAAAAGAAGCAAGACTGAGTTGTTCCTTTTGGGCTCACCTGTTGCATTTGAGAGAGATTCTGAAGTAAATCCAAGCACTTTCCACAGGCTGGAGAAAATTAATGCTTGCACATAGGTCAGGTTGCACACTCTTCTTTGCAAAATGGATCCCATGCGTGTTAGCAGAACTTATTTCCATTGGAGTTTATGTCCACTTCCTGACTGGCATAACCAAACTACAGTATCTAAGTTGGTGAATATCCAAAAATGTAATAAGCAATCACTGGTAGCTGCTAATCACAGAACTTGGGAAGTGATTCTCATCTTGAAAAAAGAAGACTGTAGATTTAAAAGACAACTTATCCCTTGCCCCTCCTCTACCATCAGCACAGCATTTGTTGTTCTGTCATCTTCTCGAGTGGATCTGGTATGAGTCTGTGCATCCACAGCAAGGTAAACAACTTTTTACTATGTCATCTTGAACTGAAGACTCACCAAGGACAGCCTAGTCACATTCATACAGGTGGAAGCTAGAACAGGATGATTTGGTCCCCACAAGTGAATGACAGCTGTGCCAGACATGAAAGGAGCCATATGTCAAGATGTAGAAGGAAAAATAATTTTGTTTCTTTCATTTTGTAAAGAACCTGTGCTCAGGATATCTTTCACTGAGCTTGTTCCCAGTTTGAACACACAGAAAGCTCATTGCTTTCCTTTTCACTTCAGTCAGCATGGCAATCTGTCTCCCAAGACACTTACAACTGACATTGATTTCAATGTGAAGGAATAAAAGCCTTTTCATGAAAAGAAAACATCATTTTCTGGTTTTCCACTGTTAACCCAAACAAAAGGACATACTCTGATGTCTGGCTCTGTACGTATCGAGCCACCTCAGACAATATTGGGCTTCAGTGTGGTCCCTGAGAGCACACAGTCACCTGTAGCAAACAATAGCAGGAAAGCCAGCCCTCAGGCAACGGAAAGGTCCAACATACAAGATCCAAGATGTGTATTATTTATTTCCATATTAAGCATGATACTCAAGATGGATGAATGATGGAACAGTAATTCTATGTAATGCTTACAGCCAGAAAATAAAAGCTATTTATAAAATCTAAATAAAAACACTTATTTTTGTCCAACATTAAAAGTTTCTGTATAAAAACTGGCGAAATACATGATCCTGTTTTTGTCCTATACATGTTCTCCCATCAGAAAAAAAAAAAAACTAATGATGACTAGTATTAGACCATTTGTTAGAAAGTAGTACTGTTTAAAATGAAAACACTCAGAAGAATAAATAATTTTAAAATGTTCTCAATGAACAAGAAAAGACATAAAAGAATTCTTGCAAAACCCCCACTTATTTTCAGCACTGGTTTTACACTTTCCAGTATATGTCACTTCAGAGTTTCATGCCAGAGTCTTCTCTCTGTCCAGGTAAGGTAACTAAGCCCTTTTCCTTGCTTGTGCACTGCCTTACTGGCTGTAGGTTACTCCTTGTCACAGGTTTCCCTCTCACAGACTGCAGATGAGAATTTTGGGCATCTCGTGCCAATGAAATCCTTGGGCCAAGGATTTCAGGGATTTCACTCAGTGTTTCATGTTGTGACTCTTTGTGAATTTTTCCATATAACTCTCAGATAGCTGTCAAAAATACTATCCAACAGCTGTGATGGCTTCCTCTGTACATAGATTTGTTTTTGTTTTTGTGTAGGGCTTTTTGAGAGTGTTGGGTAGTGTACACACATGGATATATAATAATGCTCTGTGAACTTGGGAGGGGATAGAGCAGATGAGGTGATTCCTCATCACTAAATTTTCCTGGAAGAAAGCATCTTTCAATTAAATTGTAGAGGCTACAAACTCTAGATTACAGCAGGCTTGGAGGTAAAGTTCACTGGAAAAAATGAAAGAAACCTACACTACTAATACTTTAAAACGTCAAAATGCCTTGATGAAAATAAAAACACTTGTAAAATGTCAATTTTCTGTTCCAAGACACTGTAAGCTAGGTCCACTGATAGCACAGACCTCTGCAGGAATACATATTATAATATGTATGGATGCTTATGTGAGGCAAAACAGCTAATAATAGAGCTAGTAAGCCATAGTAGATTTCTCTGTTACAAAGGACAGCAAGAGACTTTAATTTTTTTATTAGCACTGGATTTGTCCTTGCAAAAACTAGAAGGATATTTAGAAACATAGAATCTCAGAGTGGTTGTGGTTGGAAGGGTCCTTCAAAGATCATCTAGTTACACCCCACTGACATGGGCAATGACATCTTCCACTAGATCAGGTTGTTCAAAGCCCATCCAGCCTGACTGAACACTTCCAGGGATGAGGCATCCACAACTTCTCCGGGCAACCTGTTCCAGTGTCTCACTACCTTCATTACCACTCCAGAGCTGGACACAGTGCTCCAGCTGGGGTCTCACCAGAGCAGAGGGGCAGAATCACCTCCCTTGACCTGCTGGCCATGTTTCTTCTGATGCAGCCCAGGATACAGTTGGCTTTCTTGGCCGCAAGTGCCCACTGGTGGCTCACATCCAGCTTTTCATCCACGGGTATCCCTAAGTCCTTCTCTAAAGGTCTGCTCTTAATCAAATAATCCTTCAGCCTGTATTGATATAAAGGGTTGTCCCAACCTAGGTGCAAGACCTGGCACTTGACCTTGTTGAATCTCATGAGGTTCACGTGGGCCCACTCCTCAAGCTTGTTCAGGTCCCCTTGGGTTACATGCCTTTCCTCTAGTATATCCAGTATAAAATACAAACTCTGCTGCAATGAGTCTCAGGAAAGATCTCCTATCTGTGTTATTTACTGATCTCTCAACTGTGGTGATGTGCTGTTGAAATATCTCAGAATGCTGCAATGTCAGCACAGGAGAAAGAAGAGTACTTTATACAAAATTATTGATAGAGACCATCAAAATGTATTTTGGAAGTGGTGAAGCTAAACTTAATCTGTTGTAACAGAAGTTAATCATCCACCAGTGATGGATAGCAAACATTTGCTATCACTTGTAGAAGAAATGAAGACAAACCTCATAATATCAATTGGTAGACATGGAGCTGCCACTGGCTATTACTAGTAGCAGGCAACACTAGTGGTAACTTGACAAAGCCTCTGCATAGCTCCACCTTACACAGTTACAGAATATTTTCTTCCTCTTTAAACACAAGAAAGCTAGTGAATAGACAGTCTTCACTCATACCCAGCTTTTTTCTAAAAGCTTCCTTTGCTAGGTTGCTTCTGATTATTTTCTTATCACCTTATTGTCTTGCTGCATCTACTGGAATTTTTAAAAACTATTTTAAAAGACTGCTGAGACAACATGTTGTTGGAGGAAACTGTAATATTGTTCTGCACCCGGATGTTTTAACACATCTAGCTGCCTTTTATGTAGTACAGAGAAAGAATTGGTTAACTACAGATGTGACACCGCCATAGATGAAGGGAGATCTCCTAAAGTGAGGATCTACCATGTATTACATGCCATTGCATAGGAATTCTGTCTCTTGGAATGTTTAACTAGGCCTTGCCATTTCATTGTCATCAGCCCCCAAAATGTGGAGCAGAACCCTGATATTGTCCAAAACCACAGTACTTAGGACCCCTCTAATTTTGTATTCTGGTCCTCAGTGATCACGTTTTCAAGCTACCTCTGCTAATGGTTTACTGATTATTTTGTTGGTTGTTTTTGTTTTGTTTTTTTTTTTTTTAATGAAACTGAGGCTCTTGGATGTTAACACTACTCCAGGAAAGGCAGTTTTAAGAACAGAGGAGCAAACTAATAAATGTGGTTAAACTGAATTTTAAAAGATATGTGCAAAGAAAGCTGATTGATTCCACAAACATAAAAGCCAGACAAAAAATACTTATATATACTTATATGTATTTTTAACTAGAGGGTGTTGTGATAGCATTGAAGGTCCACATGAGTCTCCCTGCACTGGAAGCTCTATAAAAAAGGAGAAGATAGTGTCTACCTTTAAAGTTAATGTTTTGTCTATCATTTCTAGCCAAGTCTTCCCCAGCTTGCTGAATCCCCAGTGTATTTAAAGATCAATTATGCCTACAAAGTATGGCAAATCTAGGGGAATTTTCCTTTCTCTGTTTTTCTATTTACTGTGTGTGTTTGTGCATTTTGAAACAGCATACATTGCAATGTCCAACGATATGTGATTGGCACCTCCTTTCATCTTCACTGCCACCCTTTCAAGTACTTGGGTCTGTGAACAGAAGGTCACAAAGAATGTAAAAAAACCTCAACTTGATTCATGTGCTAATGCAAACCACCATGTTACATATTCCATCTTCATATACCCCTTGTTTTATAGCTGTTTGTCTAGGAAAGCTCTGAGCTAGTTTGCAACCTTCAGTATAACACAAATGATAGGTATTGTGTGAAATCAGAAAAAACATTTAGGGAGAAAATAAATCACAGATTGTGAAATTCATTCCCTATCCAACAAGAACAGTGTCCTAGAAGATTAGGCAAAACAGCTGCCTGTGTAAAATGCTGGTTCTTAATTTGTACATGAAAGGAAAATAGTAAACCAGTGATCTTACAAAGTCATGTACTTTTCTTGGTATTTTAAATATGTATTAAATAATCATGTGAATGATTCATTGCTCAGGATTAAGGTTTATGTTAAAAAGTCACATGCATCCTAAGCCAGGGACCTCTGTTGATCGTACTTATTCTTTTCTTTTCAAGCTGTTTTGGGGAAGATGCATTTAACTGAACGTGACTAAAAAGCCTTTGAAGTCAATAAACTGCATTACAGCAGATTTCTGTTGAATTTGTTTTGGTGTCTGATTAGAAGAACTTATATTCATTAAGAATTAGTGGTTTCCAACACTAATGACATGACTCATTACCACACAGACAACCTGGCATGGTGCTGAGAAATGGGAGAATTTGTGGTATGGTGAGAAAGTTTATAGCTCAGCATCTCACAGTTACTGCCTGTAAGGAGACAGGTGGACACTCTAAGAACCTGACAATCAAATGATATCTAAAAAGTTTGGTTTTCAGCCTCCACTCAGAAGTTACCTGGAACTTATAACAGTATTTGCTGTCTTGAGATGTACTGTCCATTTTCCACCCTGCCAGTTGCAATAGAGACATACAGAAAACTAGTGACATGAAACAGATAGTTTGATGGGGGAGGAAGTGGTAGTATTTTGTTTGTATATTCTTAAAAGTTTGAAACTACATATGTGGCCAATGCTACTACATAGCTTTATTTTCTTCTTCCACATCTTCCATCACTGAGTGGTTGGCAAGGGCAGGAGGGTACTGAACTTTGTTCTAGAAAGAAATGTGTGGTAGATAAGCATGAAGTAATGCATAGGTTGATAAATAATTAAAAGAACAAAACACAAAAGGCCAGATTTTTATGCTACCTTCCTCATGCATCTATAATACTTGGTGACAACTCTGAGGGTTGTTTTCAGCTTAAAAAACAATTTCTGAGTCATCACTCTCACTGACTGCATGTCACTGCTATTCTTAGTCATTTATGTGACAGTCTGAGTTACTCAGGGTGGATACAGCACAGAGTGGCACAAATTTCCTCATACATTTTTTTTCAAGCATAAGTCATCCTTGGTCTATTATTAGGATGCATATGCCTAATACCTAATGAGACATCTAATCCCTGTGGCCACCCCTGGAAAGACACAGCAGATAATGCAAAGCCTGGCACTGGAGTAAATGGTACGGGAAGTAGAAAATGGTCCTCAGCTTGCTCTGCTTCTGCACAGACCTCCAAAGAGCTGCTGATGAGAAGAAGTCAACTGGGTTTTATTCCAGCTGGCAGGATAGGGGTGCAAAGTCTACAGTTTATTTTCTGTGCCTTGAGTCATCTAGGCTTTATTAAGAGAGGAATGTATAGGTTATCCATATGGTGTTTTCAAATGTTAAAAATAATGATTGTTAGCTGCCAAGTCAAACCCTCAGAAGTTAAGAAATATCATTGTAGAAATAGTTCCTCCATTTAGTACATAGAGACTTCCAACAACTATATTGTTCTTCTTTTCCTGGCTGGGTTCCTGGCACAGTCTATAGTCAATATCTACAAAAGCAATGACACAGACATCTCCCAACTGTGCTCAATGTGCACATGGCAGCAGAAAAGTTGTTTGCTTTTCTGTGAATCTAAAGGGAGGGCACAACACAAGTGTTGTTTTTCACAAATTTTAAGAAGAAGAAAGTGATCTGGGAAAGTGAGATGTTCAAGCTACAAGAAAGCACTGTGATCTGCTGATTAAAACTACAACCACAGATAGAGAGCTACATGCACAGGCTCAGCACAGCTTCTCTGGACACTTCTGTTGCTGAAGTTGGGATGGGTGCCCTAAAGCCAGATCTCACCAGGCTGACCTTGGAAAACCACTGTCTTGGACTGCCTGTGTCAGGGCATGAGACCATGGTCAGAGAAAACTGTAGGGAAATTCCCCAAAACAGTGGCATCAAACTGGGAGAAAGGTGGTTAGAGCACCTGCTTTCCTAACAGAGACATTTCCCTAGGCCAGGCCATACTTTGCAGATGAGGACCATTTTCACTCTTTCTCTCAGGTATCACCTCTTCCAAATGTGTAACTGATTTTACTTTTGTGGTACTAAGACATCTGAAATCCATGCATACATGTGTCTTTTCAGTACATTTCCTCTTTGGAGTTGACATCTCCAGCTTAAAAATACAGTGGCAACATGGGAAAAGTGAAATATCTGCTTTGCTTTTTCATGGCTGCCAAGTGACTGACAGGCAGTACACCTCATTTAAAAATTAGAAAGCCCTGAGTCATCACTTTATGTTTAATTCAAATGTCCACAAGGTCACAGTCTCACTTTTTTTCTAGTGTCTAGGAAGTTCTGTCCTTCTGTGTGCTCAGATGATCCCAAAAATGCCAGCTAAGGAAGCTATGCTTTCCTGGAGACCATGAAACATCTCTAGAGTTAGCTTTGTTGAGTAAATGCCAATATCCAAACCCATCTTCCTAAAGAGACCAGTAGATCTGCTTCTCCATCCTAAAGTGAAGTAGTGAAACCACTGTGCATGCAGGTAGGAGGTACCCAGTAATATTTTGTATCTATAGTGTTGGGTATTAAATCCCCATTCTGTTAAACCTGTGTTAACAAATATTCATGAACAGGAATTCATCTCTATTTGTGAGACACGTTTACAGTCTTCCATAAACACTAGTCTGAATAAGTAAAAATTACTCTCCAAATCTGATACTGATGGCAGTGTACTTGTATAGACTTGTTTTGACACGTCTGAGTTGCAAAGCAGGAATTACTGTAATCACCAAAGATTCTATGTCTTTGTTAAGAAACTCAATTACTACTTTTTACTTAAGTTCAAGTGATATTTCAGTTTGAAAAAGGTACTTCTTATCTCCCATCCTAATGTCATCTGGAATGTTTTGGACCAATATCACATTTTGAAGCTTAGGAAGCCACTCTGAGTCTGCACCTCTCCTTGAGCCACCTGGGAGCACTCCATGCAGAGGTACCTCACCTTGCATGGCTACCCAATCCTACCACAGGCCCTGCACTGGTCCTTGCCCACAGCTGCAGGACCAGTCTCTGGGACCAGTACCATCCGGTACTCCGTAGGCCCAAGGCCAGTGACCACACAGTCCCAGAGACAGTAACCAGCCCAGACCTATTTAACAGTGTATTGCAAGCCCTCGTGTCCAGCACAAACCTGGAGCACTGCCGATTGCTACAGCACCTCAGATGGGGGAAGGCACAGAAGCCTGAAACAAGGATGCTGGGATATTTTGCTTTTCTTTTCCAGGCTATATTTTGCACAGGGTGGGGTGCAAGTGACAGCTCTGGAAAGCAAAGGAAGCCAACAAGCTCACCACCCGCTCTCTCAGGACTGCGCTCTGTGCTGGATGTTAAAGCGGGACATCCTCATAGAAACCCTCAGTAAGTGGAGCCAGGACTCAAAGCCATTTCCTGAGTGGTATGACAGCTTGTTTTTTGCAGAGCATGATGCCACTTCTCCCTTCTTTTGCAGGGATTTGGATTTGAAGGAGCAAGCCTGGTGCCTTGCCGCAGGGAAGCTGTCATCGGCACCAAGCGTGGGCTTCCTGCCCCAAGCTGTGCCAGTGGTGTTTCACTTTCTTGGTAAAGGCTCTCCATTATACCCCTACATGGTTAATTAGCAGTGTTCAGATATTGTAAAAATACAACAAAATGCAACACAAATTACCTATAAATATGTAACCACAAATAGACTGGTTGTAAGCCCGATGAAGTCAATGGGAAGACTCCTGCTGTCCTCCACGGGCTTTGGATCAGCCCCAAAGGCTTTTTGGTCTTAGATAAGGAGAGGTTTGTGTCAGGATTATAATACCTAATCTGCATAGCAGTCAGGATTAATTACACAATTAGATTTTCATGAATTATCCCAATTATCTTCCTTGGTAGCTAGGAATCAATACCGTGCCTTACAATCTTAAGATCTGAAACAGTGAATCATTTCAGTATGTGCCTAACCTTGAAAATTAGTATCTTGATCTTTTTGCCCTTGTTTCCTTTTTTTCAGAGTACAGGAAGGGTTTATAATGTCCTTGCCTCTGTGAACTATGATTTTCACTGATATGATGTTAATTAAAACATAACCTGTCATTATCATGTAAACTCATAGTAGATACCATATTTTCAGTGACTATGTGCTCATATTGGTCTTACTACTTCAAAGATACCACAACTAAATATATAATTTTTGAGGACAAGGGGAAGGAAGGATGGAGAAAATGTTAAATAAGCCAGCATAACATTTAAAGCAGTGGCTGCCATTTCATTAATAGTCAGTAAAAATGTTATAAAGTTCCTCTTGAGAACATTTTTATTCTCTAACATCAAATTTGTCTGTTTATAAGGATATATCTGTTTTTACTGACTCTGATGGTACTAGAAAGACAACAGAGCTTAAGGTGCAGGGTACAAAATGGGAAGTTCTCTAACAAAGGAGGGAACCAATTTTCTGGGCTACTGAAACCCACCAGGCTAAGAATGTAGTCAGTGGTGTAATATTTTCTGGGCAGCTTCCAAACAATGCTGTGTTGTGGGAAGGAAGTTATAATGCAGTTGTGTCTCTGTCTCACATAGACTGCTAGGTCAAACAAAGCCCAGAGTGATTTGTAATTCACTTGCTGCGCCACTGCCTACTGCAGCTAGTTTGTGAAGCAGGCTATTGTGGGTGAAAAGGGAAAACAAAAAGCATTTGATCTTTGCAGCTCTCATGAGACAGCTTTGAATTTATTGCAACTTTTTTTTTTTCCAGGCAGCAATGGAAAGATTAATATCTGATTATAGATCAGCACTTTCACAAATGCTGAGCAGCAAATGCTCACTGGCATCACTTACTAGGGATGTGAAAAGAAATTATTCAAATCATTTAGAAATTGCTTGACAGCACTTTTGAGATAAAGATGCATTACAATAAATCTGTGTCTAAGCATTGCTTGCCTAGAGATAAGATGAGAACTGCTGTACTGGATCAGATTGAAAGTGTGGTTAGGACCTGATCTCTAGCAGTGGCTGTCTGTGGATGCAGAGGAAAGCACACAGGAGTAAGCAGGGCATATACCAAGTGGTTATTTTCCTCAGACATCTTCCTAGCCTTCAAGTATCCTCAGATGAAGCACTGCTGGAGCTGGAGCTCACAAGCACATTCTTAAATTGAAGAGTCTGGATGCTTCGCTACCCAAATTAATCTAGCTGCTTTTTAAATTTTTTTCATACATCTGCCATCCTCGCCATTCTGGGATCTCAATTTCCACCATCTAACAAATCTTAGTGACTGCATGAAAATCGTGGTCATTTGCTTCTTTTTCTCTGCTTGTCTGCTAGCTTCCTAAAGTTCTTGAATTCTGCAAAAGGTGAAGGGAGGAAAATAACCATTCTAGCTTTATCTTCCCCAGACTACAGATGACTTTGTAAGTCTGTATCACATCTGACCTTGGTTGCTTTTTTGCAAGCTAAGGACAGACAGTAGCATGAAAGATCAATTGATTAATCAATCTTTCTATGCCTCATTTTATCAATCTGTAAAATTGAGGTTCTTATGTTAGGCTCATTTCTAACATTTTGTCCTCCTCTCCACCCTAATGTCCAGGAAAGCTCACCTAAAAGAACTTGTTCAGCTCTTCCTGACATTTTAGTAAACTTCCTGATATTGCAAAGTTAATGGAGACTACAGGATTCTCAAGCACACTGAATACAGCAGTGCTGTACAGCAAATGCTATTGTTAACTCCGTTTTCATGCAAAAAGCTTGATAAATACAATTAGGGAGAAGTGAAAACCTGTGCTGAAGAAAGAATTCTCCTTATGTTGTTCGCTAAAGCAGTGGTAAAAACTGCACACAGATCACTCAATTACTTTTTTCAACTTGTATACCTGCAAAGCAGAAAGCAGGCTAGGTCAGAAATGTCTGAGGTAGATGTAAAAACACTAGCAAGCCATGTGCAAAAAAGGAATGCGAATGGCCACTGCTAAGCTTAGTAAGCTAGAGGCCATGGTCCTGTCTTCTTGAATCAGAGACAAAATTACTAGTTAAATTCCAAGGATAGTGGATGAACCTTAACGGGAGAACCATCTTTAAAAGTTGGGGGGAGAGGGGAGGAGCAGAGTTTTGAATGGCTTATTTCAAATTCCCTGTGGACTTCAGTAAAACCATTTTCATTTCTGAAATCCTACTTCCACATAGTCACATTCTCTAATATGCTACCAGACTGCCTAGCCAGATTGGCTAAAAT
>JAVSBS010017858.1:43744-54750 GCA_033124195.1 Coracias cyanogaster
GACTGCCTAGCCAGATTGGCTAAAATAAGCTTCCCCTCTCCCTGACCCCCACTACCTCCAGAACAAGGAGATGTGAAATAAAATCAAGAAAATGCATTGAACAGCCCTGCCCTTTAATTTCAGTAAAGTGCAAACCGTCTGTAATTATTAGAAAATAACATGATTACCATTCAGGGCTGAAACATGTGCAGCAACAAAGGAAATCCCTGCCCAAAGCTGTAGGGAGGTACTTGACTTTTGCCAGCACATGGGGCCGTCAAGACTGCTCACGTTTCCCAATGCTGAGATCAGGCTGCCCTGAGAAACCTTTCAGGTCATGATGATGGAGGGCATGCGTGTATCTGAAACCAGCCATTTCAGCACCTCTGCCTCATATCGAATTCCCTTGTAAAATTTGTGACTAATTTGACCTTAATTATTTGCTCCTCAGATTGATATTTTGGCTATCATTTTAAATGCTTTGTTATGGCAATAAATATGAGTCCCCATGCTCTTGCTTTTAAAAAATTGTTTAAGAGTAAAATAAGGATTCTTTTGTAGAAGCTTCATTTCCCATCAGACATATTGCTCTGCCTTTAGCATTTCCTAAAGAATACTGGAAGAAAAACACTGGTTGAGTAGAGTTCATAGACTTCATGGAGTAAGGGTCCAATAACTTCACCAACCAGAAGCACCTTTTGAGAGCATCCAGTCTCTCCCTACTCCTCTGGCATCATATATGAGAAAAGATTGCCCATTGACATGGCAATGTCTTTATTTTTAACAGATGAAACAAACCAGTCCAATACACATAACAGTCATATAAAGCAATCTTTGTTGTATTTAGCCATCTTATCAGTCAAATGTTTACTTACCTAGTTGGTTTTTCAAGTAATTATGACTGTTAGTGGTTTGGACACAATTTTTCAAATAAAAACTGTTCCATATATCAGTCCACTAATTACTCATTTAAGTATGAACAATAGTTTTGTGAGTTTTGTGCATGGAAAACTATCAGGATTTTTATGGGTTTTTTTTCTTACCTGTCGGTTTCTTCTGCTGATAAATGAAGTCAAGCCAAATCTCAATTACCTGTACTCATGGGCATGATATCTGTGAAGAGGAGCACAGCAGCACTGTGTTAGTATGTCTCAAGGGTTGCATCTGTACTAACAGACAAAAGAGGACAGCGACTGCTCTCTGGCAGTGAGGCAACTGTTACAGGCTAGCATGCACAAACCTTAGCACCCCTACACCCTGGAACAGGGAGACCTCATCCAATCTGCTAAGTGGGGGTTACTCATGGCCCATGCTACCCCCATGATGTGAAAAGTGCCATCTAGACTGGGACAACACCATGACTGGCAGCGCAGGTGATCCTAGGAGGGGGCCTGGGCCTGTGCTCTGTCCCTATTTAGTTTACTAGGATAGATATTGCCTATTACATAAATGCAGATTGCCAAGACAGTGGGATTTGAATGCACATCACTTCTATAAAAACAAAACAAACACTATTGTTCCCCTCTTTTTTCTTTTCTGCGAGAAGAAAAAAGTAGGTGTATGTTGAATGTTGCAAGAAACATAACATTGTCATGCACCTCTCTCCTGCTTACACACAGCTACAGAAGCATTACTGCACTCCTATGGATAATATTTGCCAGGAGTGTGAGGATCCTGCGGAAGCATCTAGGGCTGGATGGAGGAAAGTGTTTGCCAAGGTGCACACACCATGCTCCCTGACGTGCTGAGGTGGCTCCCCAGGCACGTCCTGCCTGTGTGTTGTGGACCTGCTGCTCCCTGAGCATGCACAGGAGGTAAAGCTGCCAGCAGTTCTGCTTTGAAGTTTCTTTCTGGCCGCAGCATTTGCAGATTTAACTCTTTAGGAGTTTGGGGTTATAGTCATCTGGATGTGAATCCTAGATGGCTTTGAAGGCTTCAATTAAATATGCCACACAATAAAAATGCATATGTAAGAGGTCATTTGGATTTGGCACCACGCATGGGACTAGAGCCTAATTAGGTTTTTATTGCTAACAACATCTGATTATAACACTGTCTTCATTTCATGATGGTTCTTTCGCAAGCTCTTTTTGTATTAGCTAATGCAGGGATGTCTTTGCCACAAAATACAGCTTGATGCAGAAATCATCAAATCATTGCTGACCAAAAATTGAATTTATGCACAGTCAGTCAAAAGGTAGATTTTTATTCAGAGGACACTGATGGGCACAGATAGCTGTGATTCACTTACGTCCACTGATTTTAACAGGCTGTGAAGTCTAATGATAAAAGGAGCTTTTGGGTCAGGTTGAAGGCACCAATACTGTGTCCAAGGAGAGTACTGTGCCCAGTCTTGTGGTCAGATGAACTAATTGATTTCTGAAATTTCACAGAGAATTATAACATTTGGACCTTATGTCATCTGGTGTTCCCTGGATTCTGGGTGGGGATGACTTAAAATCATTCAAAATGTTTTAAAAGTGAGGCAGGAGAACACATGCTGTCACAAGACTCACACAGGACCAGGTAGGTCCTGTTTCAACAAACTGGGAATTTTCTTTCAGGGCAAATATTTTCTACACAGTCAATCACCTCAGACAAATTTAATTTTTCCAATATCATGGAAATAAAGTTACAGGTTTCAGTCACAAATAACAAAATATCCTTGAAGGTGTTTTGTGTCATTTCAAATAATCTAACTTTTCAGAAAGCAGCAGGTATGGCAGTGCACTCTTGACAGTCAAATCCTGCTGGGCACAGATTTGCATCCAGCCCAGGTCTTTTGTCTTCTTACTGATAACCAGAAGACTGCTAGTGTTTGCTAAACACACCTTGGACTTGGGTTGCCTTTGAAACTGAGTAAGAATAGAGACATACAGACAGAGCAAGGTAAAGATTTGTGATCCATAAAAAAGAATCAGATGCCTATTTTTAGTTATTTATTTCTGAAAAAAATATTTAATGACAAGAGAATAAAGACAGTTTTCAAGTTGGTATCATAGCAATAGAATCATAAACTAGTAACTCTTTCTGAAGTGTGTTACCTGTGATTTTGTGTTAGTGCTGCTTTTATTGGTTTTCAGCCAGCACCTGCTAGAGTTTTTAGTATCTACCATTTGGCCACTGTATTTTAAGAAGATTTTAAAATTTAATTTAACCTTTTATTTCAAAATGATTCATCTTTTGGTAACAGCTTTTGTCTCATGTGACAAGGGGATTGTGATTTTTTGATGGAAGCAGTTAATGGTCAAGCTTTTCAGATCACACTGATCAATGAACTAATTTAATCTAGCCACAAGTATTTATTAGAGCCTTGTGATCATCTACAAGAAGTCAGGCTGCATAAATACTGCAAAAAAAAAGAAGACTAAGTATTGTTTTGGAATCCATTTATTCAGAAAGAGTGGCTTTCTGGGAATATTTTCCTAGCTTTTGTTAAACTACATAGCTTGAACTGCCTTACTATGAACAAAATGGACTGTGATTTTTTTCAGTATTGAATTTTAAAAATGCACAGCACAAACTCTTCTGATCAGCTCTACTGCTGAAATACAAGTCAAAGGGGAGTGAGGCTATATAATGAGAGTATTTGGAAAATATTTCAAACATTTCTATTAGGGCTTTATTTGTGATTCATATATTAAAGCAGCATAGACTTACACAAATATTGTGAATGTTCCCCAGAGACCAATTTATTCCTGGATTCTTTTAATCTATTGTATTCTTAATCTTCAAGCAGCATAAAGATCATGAGGAATGTGCTTTACTTTCATGTGCTTATAATTTTTCTCTATTTGAATACAAACATTGTAGTTACATGGGTATTTCACAAAGCAAAATATTCTTTTGTAGACCAGTGAAAAAGAGCCAGAAGGGTGACAATGGGAAATACAGTTAAGTTAGCCGAACCTTCGTGTTATAAATTGATATGCTACACAAAAGCCTGGCCTGTTTGCAAGCTTTAGATATGCTTTCTAAACAGTGAAGACTGTCATTAATATTTGAACTAGTGGGAAGGTGAAAAGCAAAAAGCATTGACTTTTTCTTTTATAATGATCTGACTCATTTAAAGAAAAATATATATAGCATAATTGTCTTTGAGAATGACTTTGTTTTTTTTCCCATGGACTCAAATCCTCAGACTTCTTCAACAATATTTCATGAAATACTAGTTTTAACCACAATGGAATTCCTGCCAGTCGGAGCTGGGCACCCGGATCACTTTGGGCACCAAAGTGACGGAGTCTTCAATTTGTGCCTTAAGAGGCGACCAGCATCCGCTGTGTGAGATGTATTTTCTCACAAATGCCAGTCAAGGAATAAACTTATGTGTGCAATAGATACAGAAATGTGTGTCTGTTCAGGGACAAGCAAGGTCAAACTCTGTACCATCATCAGAGTGGAAGCTGGATCTTCGCAAGTGTCTTTTGTTTCAAAGGGAGGCCATCTCACAGTTTGCAAACCAAGTATAAGAATAATTGTTCTTGTCTAAACTGACAAAGGGCTACAGCATTGTCTCAAGGGGAAATGATAAATTATAGCTGTTGTCTTCATTTCATAACTTTCTTTTTTAACTTATTTATTTAATTTAGTGGTTATTTTCTTTAAAATTAATCAGAATCATACTTTTAAAGTTCTTTAGGGATTTGCTTTTAACTGTATTAATTTTTAAACATATCTTTCTGGTTTATTCTGCTTTGTAGCGTAGCCCTTTTACAAGTGGGTTTTACTACTGAAAAGTTATTGAGCTCCTGCTAGTGAGTTCCTTCCTTAATCAGTAGCTGAGTTTACATTCACTGAGAAAACTTATGATTAAACTGAATAGTAAACTGCAAGAAACTCAAATTCTATGTTTAGAAAACCTTTTAAGAGTTTAGCTACAGAATTGATCTGGTCTAATATCACTGACCTCTGCTTTTCTGAGTCCTAGAAAGACTGCTTCAGAATTTGTAGACGAGGGAGCCAAGATTTCCTTATATGTGACATACTTTCGCACAGGGAGAGTAGAATTTTATCTCTGAAGTACTTTTAAAAGCACTACAAAGCATCACAAACACCAGATGTGAGCTGGGGCAGAGAACTCAGCTCAGGGTAGGTACATAGTGGCTGGATGAGCAGTCAGGCTCCTTGAACATAGCTCTTATTAGTTTTAAATCTATCTTCTAATTGATGACATCTGCTTCTGCTACAGCATAGCAGCAGCCAAACCAAGCAATTCAAGAAGAGGCAAACATGAGGAGTATAGGGAAAAGGAAATCAGAGATTGTATCTGTTGATTTTTCTCTAAATATGGAAATTCTTATACAATAGACCATCAAATGTAATTTCCTATGTCTTAGAGGACAAGCTGTACATTTTTTAAAATAGTTCAAAAGGTTTACAAACTTGAGCTCAGGGTGTGGAAGTGGAAGGAGAGGGCCAGAGGTGCTGTAGAGAAAAAGAATGGAGTACAGGATATCCCCCTCCCAACCCTTTTAAAAAAATCCCCTCAGTTTATGAGATTTCTGTGGCTCTTAACTTGACAGGACTGGGCTTACTGCAGAGTGATCACAGGAATGTCTTTATATGGCAAAAGTGAAGGAGAGCTGCAATTTTATGCAAGGACAACAGAGAGATCACTTGCCAGCTCCACATGAGGGAGAAGACGTTTGATATCAGAGCTGCAGCACTTTCTTCATGCCATTCTGCACATGTGCTGTGAGCAGGAGGTGTCAGCAATATCACAATAGTGCTCTGCCCTTTGTTGTTCTTTTTCTTCTCTGCTTGAAGCTCCAGATGTGCCTCGGTCTGCCCCATCATAACCTTGCCTCTGTCCCACAGAGCAGTGCTCCAAGCTCATTTTCCCACTGAGGACTTCAGCCTTTATTTACCAGGATTGAATATAGCTAGTGCTAGCTCATTTCTTTTGCTATTTTGTTCCCGAACACTTTTATCAAGTGAATCCAGAAAGCTGCCTTTACTCATTCTGCTCTTGAGATTCTGCCAGATTCTACCTCACAATTGCAAAACCTTGAAGAAACCACTGAGCAGTTTTAGGTCTCTGCTATGTCAAAGAAGAAAGAAAAAAGATTTCCAAAGAACTAGCACAACCTTTCTCCCAGTACTTGAAGGATTGTTCTTTTTTCTTGTCTGGCAATACTTACTGAGCGTGTGGTAATAGACTTGCACAGGCTATTCTTGCTTAATGTCGCTAGGACATTACAGCACTGAGAAAATCAATGCAACTTTACAGCAAATAGTGTTAGTTAATAAACAAAGGGCTGTCAGTAGCAAGCGCATGGATTCCTTCAAAAAACAGTCTTGGAAGACTTGACTGTGTCACATACATCCCAGTGCTCAGCTTTGGAAATGCAGTTGTCTCAAACAACTTTTCTGGGTGAACCTGAGATCCCTGAATGAGGAGCAATCTGAAAGGTAGAGGCTTTTTTATGCAGGCAGACTCACGGTCCTTCTGAGAAGCTGAGTGACACGAAGCTGTGTGGTGTGGTGGACTCCCTTGAGGGAAGGGAGGCCATCCAGAGGGACTTTGACAGGCTTGAGAAATAGGCCAATGTAAACCGCATGAAGTTCAACAAGTCAAAGTGCAAAGTCCTGCATCTGGGTCAGGCCAATCCCAGGCACCATTACAAACTAGGTACAGAGCTGGTTGAGAGTAGCCCTGAAGAGAAGGACTTGGAGGTGTTGATTGACAAGAAGCTCAACATGAGCTGGCAGTGCACTCATGCAACCCAGAGGGCCAACCTTATCCTGGGATGCATCAGGGGGAGTGTGGCCAGTGGATCAAGCAAAGTGATTCCCCCCCTTTACTCTAGTCTTGTGAGACCCCACCTCAAATACTGCATCCAGTTCTGGTGTCCCCACTATAAAAGGCACATAGATCTGTTGGAAGGAGTCCAGAGGAGTGCCACAAAGATGGTCCAGGTGCTGGAGCATCTCTGCTATGAGGATAGGCTGAGGGTGCTGGGATTGTTCAGCCTGGAGAAGAAGACTCTGGGGTGACCTTATACCTGCCTTCCAGTACCTGAAGGGAACCTACAGGAAGGCTGGAGAGGGACTTTTCACAAGAGTGTCCAGCAACAGGACAAGGGAAAATTGTTTTAAATTGAAGGAGAGTAGATTTAGACTAGATCTTAGGAAGAAGTTCTTCAGTACAAGGTTGGCAAGACTCTGGAATAGACTGCCTGGACAGGTTGTGGATGCCCCCTTTCTGGAGGTGTTCAAGGACAGGTTGAATGAGGCCTTGAACAACCTAGTCTAGTTGAGAGGCATCCCTGCCCATGGCAGGGAGGTTGGACTAGATGATCTCTAGGGTCCCTTCCAACCCAAACCATTCTGTGATTCTATGACATATACCTATATAGGTGGAACACAGTAATTTTGGCTGAACTGAAGAAGGAATTCTGAGCCAGAAATGTTGCCCAATTTTTCCACCTGTATCAGCGAGTTCAATAAAGCCTTAGTAGAGCTTTCCCTACAAATCCTAATTCTTTATATCCATACAGCATGGTAGCTAGGGAAACATTTTCACTGTTCAGTGGACCTGTTCTTGTGAAATAACAGAAGGTTTTGGACAGGGATCAGTAAGGATAGGAAACATTTCCTATTTATTATAGTAGCTAAAGCTGCCTGTTTTGATTGTAAATTTTAGACAAAGTACAAGCTGTATGGAATGGCAGGAAGCTGGGGAGGAGAAGATGATCAAGTATTCTTTTAAATTTTGATAAGCTATTTTTCTATATATTTCCCTCAATGGGATTGAGGAAGTGTACAAGAAGACAAATAAAACACAGGCTCAGAAAGTGACTCATATGTCTTTCTCTTTCAATGATCAGTTCCCTCAGGAACAAGAACTCACCTGGATTTGAACAGATAATTTCTCTGGCCTCATCAGCCATGTGCTGATTTGCAGAAGGTGCAAATCCAACACCTGATATAAAGGGAAAGGGAACAAAGAGTGAGATTTCCCTATTGTCAGGCTCCCGTAACTTACTGTAACTTCAGAGTTACAACAAGCACTCTGAAGGCGGCTGGGAAGATTTCTCAGGCTGGAAGAATTTCTGAATAACATTGATGCCATGAGATTAGTATATTCAAATTTAATAGCAATGGTGCAGCATACCTGCAGGTAAAGAGAAGAGTGTCAAAGCAGGAATGCTGGAATGCGGATAAGGTTCATTTACACACAAGGACTTCCACCACAGACACTTACATACCCTGGAGTTTTTTAGAGTATGTTCATGGCACTCATCAGTCTAAGGGAAAGAATAGAGCAAATGCCTGATGACACACATTTTATGCACCAGGCAGTCTTGAGACAGAATGACACTGGTGTCACCAGTCATTCTGGAAATGGCTTACTCTAAGGTCTTTGAGACTCACAGAAAACACTTTCACTCTCAGCTTACACAATGATACTGTAGACAAGTAGGAATAGTAATGAGCACTTAGTCCATCCCTTCCTATGAGACCTTCCATCATCTGTTCTTAAAAATCTCTAAGGAGAAGGGGTCCACGCCTCTAAACTCCTATCTTGTGAGAATAATACACTATTTTATAACTGGAAGAGAAAATATTTATCATGAGAAATGATTTGGCAGAAACATTTCAGAGTTATAACCTTATTTGAAATGTGGGACAAAATAAATTAATTGTTGGAGACAGCTCAGTTACACTTGATGCATGACAGGCCTTGGAAAAACTCATAAAAAAAAAAAGGGAGGATGATGAAGCAATTTTACCTGAAATTGGATGCAGTCCTTAATAAGAAAATTTTCTTTGCACAATACTGTCTTTCAAACTCTTTTTTAACAAACTTTTTGGAGCTACTCAGCTCACCCTATCAACGAATCAGCAGCTCAACAGTGCAATACAAGACAGTTCCATTTCATGGACAGTGAGTGATTTCTGGAGGGAGGTAGACCATTATTGTAAGAGAATTTCTGCAGATTGGATGTTGGACTATATTGAATTCCTGTTCACTAGAGAAAATGATTGGCCAGGGCAGGAAGTATATAGCTAGGCTTTAAGAGAACAGTCTGGATGGAAGCAAAGAGAAGAGATAAGTTGCAGACCTAGAGGACAGAAAGTATTCTTTAGGGTCCTCTTTTAAGATGGAAACTAGGGAGAAGCTAAAAAGGCATAGACAAGGAGCAGAGATACAGAAAAGTTCTACAAATGAGCCTTGACAATGAGTAGTCACAGGGCCCAGGCAGAGCACATCTGTGAGATGCTATGAACAAGGAAGAGAGCAAGGAATAAAATTACAGACCAAGTAAAAATGTCCCAGAGATGGGACAATGCATAAAGTAAGTCTAGAGGGACAAAGAGGAGCCTGATGGAGTGCATTTTAGCTGCTTACTTCAGATCCTCCAGGCCTACAGTAGAACCAATGGTCACATTATTCAAAAGGGCATGAAAGAAGGAGAAAACTTGTGGATGGAGAGTGAGAGACAAACCAGAACATGAGACAGGGAGCCGAAGAACTAGTGAGTAGATGAGGTGAGCTCAAGAGACAGCTGAGTGTGACATGCCTGAAGCACTGATTCACAGGCATCACCACTGAAAAGTAAGAGCAATGGTCAGCAGGAAAGTCACAGAAGATACAGCCTGATCTGCCATGCCAATCAGGAAGCATGCAGCCAGATTCTTCTAGCTGAGAGCACTTGCAAAAGCTAAGGAGAATGTCAGGGTCCTCAATTCCTATTAGAATCTTCTATGAAATTCTGTGCAAGAAAAGAAAAACAAATCTAGATGTTAAATACAGAAAAATTAATTCTTCTGATGTATTGTGCAAGACCAAGAGCGAACCTAAAAATCAACATGTCTGTTGTTACCTAGGAAATTAATCTTTCCCTATTTTAATTCTCATGAAGATAAAGAATTACACATTCTGGCCACCATGGTTGCCTTGTTTGTGACCACATCCAGTAATGCAAGGTGTTGGCAAAGGCCCTCAAAATATTCAATTCAGCTGACACTTCTGCAAGCAAACTGGATTATTTCCTTCTCAGTGATTAATTGATGTAAGCCTTCTCACATGTCCTGCAAACAAGAAATTTAAATCACTTCTCCTCAATGAACAGATCATATGGCAACAAGGCAAACGTGCTTGGAAAGATTTAATGTGTACTAGTAAGAGAGGAAATAATCAGGAAATGGATACTTCCTCATGCTAATGAATGTGTCTCAACAAAAACGCATCTATTATGTTCACTATTCTTCCATGAAAGCATTTTTAGAACATTTATTCTGAGCAGATCAACAGTATTTAGAAAAACATGCATTGTATTTGTTCATTTTTCTCCTAGGCTTTCACTTAACAAAGGGCAACATGAACGTTTTCCTGAGTTCAACATTTGCTTTCCAGATTTGTGAGATTCTGATAGCTTGGAGCCATGATGTAATCTTAACGATTTCCCCCTATTCTCCATTATGCCATTCCAGTGCTGTAGGAGTATTGACAACGCCCCTGAGAAGACTTCAGTGAAAGCCCAGGGGATGTGGTAGTATGAAACATGGAGAGATGCAATGCTCTTCAGCATGAGGACACCGCCAAGGCTAAAATGCTGCTGACTTGAAGTCAGAAAGTGGTAGGAAGCTTAGCAGGTGGACTGGCACAGGGACCAGGACTGCATGGGCATGGTGGGGAAACGCAGCAGAAACTGATCACCTCTCAGTTCCTGAAGACCACTGTGAATACATGAAGCATGCTATCTCTTTCAAGAAAAACAAAAGTGAAAGCCAGGCCATCCGTTTATCAGACAGGTGAAGAGTGCTATACATTTACAAAAGAAAAAGTACCATAAAACATACATGTGAAAAATACTAGGCCTCATGCCCATTAACGAGTTTCTTTCAAGTGTCATCAGCACTTTGCAACCTGCTCTAGGGCAACCTGCTAAGGCAAAGCGGGTTGGACTAGGTGATCTCCAGAGGTCCCTTCCACACCCTACCGTTCTGTGATTCTGTGATCAAAACCTGGTTATTAAAAAGCAACATGAGTCACCTTCCTTGGAGGTATGTGCCTC
>JAVSBS010017858.1:54850-66334 GCA_033124195.1 Coracias cyanogaster
GTATGTGCCTCCTGTCCAAGACTGAGCTATGCCTGCTTCAAGTTCTTGGCTTCTCCTCAATTCCACTTTTTTAAAGTTTGGCTGAATCATAGACTATTTTTCATCAGTGAGCCATTTTGACAGGCTGCTCAGGACTCCACACACAGATAGCATACTGTTAGATCTCATTTTACCTTTACTCCTTACCTGGTGGAATTAATTTACCCTAATTTTGTTAGTCTTGGTGGAAGTTGTCTAGGTATAATCTAGTCATTTGTGCTCTTTCTATAATAAAGAGAGAAAACCAGAAATCCCTAGGGAACAACTGGCTGCCTAGGGTTGGTAGGATTCTTGTCCGTTGCCCATAGAGGGAGCCTTGGTGACTGCTGAATTCACACTGGTGCAATTTCTGTGCCTGTAGTTAGATGAAATACACTTCCACCTTCAATATCATTTGGATCCACCCTTATGAATTACAGCTGGGGCAAGAAGCTGCTTATTAAAGGCTTGTTGAAATATCCAGTCTTGTTTGCTGATGAAGCAAACCAGAAAAGGTCATCTGATATTTGCTTTAAGTAGGCCAAGGGTCACGAGAGATAGGATAAAATATAATCATCAAGTTATAGCAGCATTCTCATGCCCAGCCTACTATCTCCAAGTGCATTGTAAATGTGTGGCATTCTCATAATCAGGTCACAGCTGACTTAAATCAATTACAAAGGTTAATGCCTATGACAGCTCTTATTAGTAGTAGGTCTCAATTCATAGAGCATGTTCTCTGCTGTTGCAGTAATAAAATTTTATTGTAAAGTAAACCATATTACTATGGGAATCTAGTCTTTTTAGATTTCTTGCCAACTCTAACAATGCTTGACTTGGGAACGAGGACTCTTTTTCTTAACAAAATACAGCAACTTTTTCTGATTCTTCATTCATTTTCCTGCAATAAAACCTTTCCATATTTTAACAGCATTTTGCAAAGAAGCTCTGACATATAATTATCATAATCGTGATTGTGTTTTAGTAGGGACCTCCTCCTTGGTGTCAGCCTTTCAGAGATGCATCCATCCACCGTTTGACTCATACTAAGGTAGTTGGTGAAGAAATTTGTATTTGGTGCAATTCTCTGAGGATTTGTTAGCTAATGGGGCAAGGCAAGAGCAGAAGGAGCATAACATAGCTGGAACTATTTTACAGAAGCACCATTAACTTCCGAATTGTACCTTGCTTGTTGCCTTATAGGAGAGAAAATTTTGCTTGGTCAGTATTTGGACACTGATCTCTGTAATCCACAGGGGCCCCAGAGGAGATCGTAGCTGCTCTGATTACATACTTCCTATGAAAGGCAAAATGTAAGCAAATGAACTTCTTTAATATTTCTGTCACAAACAGAGGCTCTTTACTTACATGATAGCTTGACAAGGAGATCATAAAGTTCATAACTGTATCTCCATATAACTTATTTTTTTGCTGATGGCTGCTGCCTATCACACACAGGTGCCACTAGAGAGAGTACATACCTGTAGCAGCTCCATGAAGCAACAGAAGTGCTCAGCAAGATGGCTACCTTTTGCTGTTCCATCAGGACTGACAGGACACTGCCCCAGCCTGCTTGAGGCTCACCAGTCACATAACCAGAGTGAAGCCTCAACATTGCTCTCAGCATTCCTACAGTGCCACATTAGGCGGCGTAGAAGGTTTTAGACAAGGTGGAAATGGGGAGGTGTCAATAAAGGAGAAGCTGCAGAAAGACATGCAAATGGGAAGGTGTCGCACTGGTTTAGAAGTTTCTAGAAGAGAATAGAATCTGGGGCAAGAGGAAGATTCCTGCTTTCCCAGGATTTTCCAAGTTCTACAGTCACTTCTTCCATTCCCCTTCCATGGACACTTATGCCTCCTTTGATCATTGCATGCAACATCCCCATCCATTAGCCATCAAACTTGTCTCCTCCCTAGGGCAGTGAACCTCTGCTCCTCCAATTACTCCAATGCACCCTCCCCTGTTGATGCCACCAGGGGAAGGATGATAGATGGGAAAAAGGCCAGACCATGACCCAGGGTGCAACCTCCTTACAAGCTGAAGAGAGGAAAGCTGAAGGAGCAGAAAGGGCAGAGAGTGGAGAGGAATGGTGAGCAGGGATTTCTGCTTCCATGCCTGTGGAGAGTGAGGACTAGATTTTTGCTTCCTCCTCCAGGAGCTGTTATCCCTTACCCACGCTACATAGGGTATTGCTGTGCAGTAGAAGCACAAGGGGGATTAGAAATATTTCAGCACAACAGATAAGAAAGACTTGCAAAGTTCTATAGTTTGTTGGACTCTGCAGAAGACAGAAAAGGGTCTCACATTTCAAAACCACATTTCTGTTTCTCATACAAGATTACAGCTGCCCATAATCTTTACACTAATCCATATGAACAGACTTGAAGCTCCTAAGGTGTGTTTCTGCCAGTTCATTTAAAGGCCCAGCACTTGGTGTGGCACAGTTTGTCCTGAAGGTCAAAGAAATTGGTCACTGAAGAAGAACCTCTAGAAGCAAAAGATACAAAGCAGCAAGTAAAAACTACATCAGTCTAAATTTCTGTTAACCTATATATACAGTAAGATGTTTTTTACATTAAAAAAACCCACTAGGTTCTTTAGCACAGAGTTGAATAATGCATTGAGGCATTGTTATTTTTGCCATAAAGGTTTTCTTATCTTCTTTTTCTGGGGTCCATTGTTCCTTGAGAGTCCTTTGTTCATATATATTAAAAACATACATAACTATTGAAGAGGATTGAGGAGGCAGGCCGGGCCTATTAACAGGCAGAGGAAGCAGGCTGCCACCCTTTGCTTTTTCTTTGCTTTAGTACCATGATGCTCTGTTCACCAGATGAGGTTGTACGAGTAGTCCTTCCTGCAGGATGTCTAAAAGGATTTCTCCATCTGTATGTGCTTACAGTGCTTTGAAAGCAAGCTAGGCAACTAATAACATTGTAGTAAATGTTCCCACATTCATTTTCTTTCCTGAGACAAACACAACTTTTTGTCTTTCTATAAAGAAAGAACAAAAAACGAAAATCACAAATCTCCTTCAGAAACAATTCTACATTTCATTGTAAGATTCCTTTAATTCCTAGTGACATACTTTCTTGCCAGAATGGGGACAGTCTAAACTCCTCCCTCCCTAAATGTTCCCGCAGGAAAGCTTTGTACTTTCCCTTAACTGTTCAGTACTGGAGCCCAGCTGCACAAAATGTCTCAACTTTGCATCTGGGTCTCAAATCAGTCACAAATTCATGGCTGTTTTCCCAGACAGAGAGAAGTTAAATAGTACCTGTAAAACCCATTACCAAAACCTCTGGAAACATTATTTCACCCAAACAAAATTCTTTTCTCAGTATTTCAGCTTAAGCTTTCAGGATTAAACTGGGATTTTATAAACATTCAGGGAGAAATTACTCCCAAGTTCACCTGCCGCCTCTTTACCTCTTCCCTCTAACTCATTAGTATTATGTTCCATTTTTTAAATTTTGCTTTGATTATGCTTTATTTCCAATTGATCCACAAGTTGAACTAACTCTGGAAGAGACTTTAGGTATCAAGGCAACTCGGCAGGGACAACTGTCGGCCTCCATCCTTCACAGACCAGTAAAACTCAAGAGCTGCTGCTTTGCATCAGCTGCCTCACTGGAACTGACAAAGTGCTTTTGGTCTCTTCGTACTTGTTAACAGAATAAGCACAGAAGTGCATAGTCTGGCTGACACAACCCTGTAACGTGGTCAAAATAATCATTTTCTAGGAATACATCTCTGTATTATGCTGACCTGTTCTTAAAAAACACTTGAAGAACTGTTGCACGTTCTTTTAGTGTATGCTTTTCTAAGTAGGTGAGCGCTTGCCTGATACATTTTGAGCTCTTTATACTCCAGACAACCAAGCATATTAGCAGATTTTACACCCCTGTATGGTGCAGAACTAAGATAACAGTTCAGTTGTGGAGAAACTAGCTGACTTCATTGTTTTTCAATGCAGCTTTTGCAAAGAACATAATGGTGCTTTCCTTTTCTATTCACAGGTCAAGTCCTGTTAATCTGCAGGAAAAGCCACATTCAAGTGACACTCTTCTGAACACATTGTAGAGAAGAGAAGAGAAGAGAAGAGAAGAGAAGAGAAGAGAAGAGAAGAGAAGAGAAGAGAAGAGAAGAGAAGAGAAGAGAACTTATTCCTCTCTAAAAATATTCCAGATAGAAGCAGGTAGCTTCTGTATGATGCCATGTTCCAATTCATTCCATTAAACCATCTCTGGGGAGCTACAGTTAAAGTTTCAAAATCCCAAGTAATCTCAAAAGCCCCGCAATCAATCAGATGCAAAACAATATGGTTCACCAAACATTGCCAAGACAAGACTCTCATCTCTGTCTTTATACTCTGCAGCCTGGGATGACTATGTCTGGTTTTTGCATCAGGGTTCTGCACCTTGCAAGCCTACAGCTGCAAACTGTCTCTAGATAAAGAGACTTAGACACACAGTCACATCTTCTTGACCACCATCAGTTTTGTCACAAGAGGCAATAAGCACCTTTCTCAAGTTCTGTCCAAACAATATGTTTCCTAGGGCTTGCAATAGTAGTTTTCTTAAATTCCTACATTTCTCAAGCAAAAAAAACAGCTAATTCTGATCAGACTTGCACAACAGATATTGTGTATTACTCCTCTAACTGCCCATAAGTTCTGGTGTAGTTGAAGTCATGGTGCTAGTGAATAAAAAACTCCATAAAAACCTACCTTCTATTCATAGAACTAACTTTCTTGGAATGTCAGTTTAACTAACATTCTTTATAGCACTTCCCTACCTATAAAAGAGTGATAATGATGAAAATCTAATATGGCACTAAAGACCACAAGAAGAACAACACAGAACAGCAAGGTATTATTACAGGATGATATAGGTAACATGAAGACACCCAAACTTGCAGCTATGTAGTGTGGCTTTTTTTTTCTGTTGTAAAAAGTGAGGGAAATTTTAGTGAGATTGATTGCAATAAGGCTCACAAAGGCAGGAAAAGGATTGGGCTAAATTTTTTGGTAACAATAATTTACCATAAACTCAAAAAATATGCATCAATTAAGCACAAATTTATAATAAAACATTTCCATCTATAGCATCCCATACAGCCTAAAATGGTTATAATACTAATTTACTTAATACAGTGGTGTCAAACCTCAGACCAATCAACCAGATCTGGCTTAACAAACTGGTTAATCTGGACCAGCTCTTCCTGCTCTCTTTCCCAAAGCTCCCACAGTGATAGGAGGGGACTGCTCCATAGTGCCAAATAAACTAGTCTGGCAGAACCAGTCAGCCTTGGCCACTAGCCTTCCACCATTAGGACCTACGGTCCTTCCCATTATAGGGTGACATCTGGAATAGGCTGCATTCATTGCTCAGAAAATGGCAGCCCTCTCCTGGCTCTTTTCCTACGGGCTTCTCAGAGGTAGTAAAAAAGCCAACAGAAACAACAAATATTTACATCTTTTAAGAGTTATATTTTAATAAATTCAAGTCTTCAGGACATTGCAATGCCAGGAGGAGATGAGGTGAATGACCATGTGCTTTTGTGGCCTACTGTATGAAGATTAGGTGCTAGGCACTCAGTCTATCATCTGTTTTATTAGAGTGCATTGCATTTGCCTTTAATTAAAAGACAGCACATCCATTAGAAGTAATAAGACACAATTTCAACACTTAGTCCAGAAATGGTTTAAATTATACCACACTAACATATGCAAACCAATGCCAGAAAATTTGCAGGCCTCTGAATGCAGAGAGGAGACAAAGGAGTCTTATGCACACAAAAATAGGGTGGATGTAACCACTTAAACCATGTCCTAACCATTCAAGTAGTTAAAAAAAAAAAAAAAAAAAGATATTTGTGTTAACATTTCTAGTTTAAATGGTATTTGTCTGCCTCAATATATATTTTCCACTGATGTGGGAGAAATATGCAGAAAACGAACAGTTGCAGGCTTTGTGGTTTTAAGGAATCATTTGGGGCCATAATGCTCAGTGTGATGACATCTCCCCATGTAGGCAGCACTGGGATATATATCTGGAGTCAGCTTTTGTACCCATCCGGTTCCTTCTCAGCTTTTCTGCTTGTTCACAAAGCATCTTTCATGCCACTACTGAAGACTGCATTCTGTAGGTTGGTGACATTGTCGCTGGACTCCTCCATTCACAATCCAGCACTGTCATCATCCCATTTTGTTATCTTACATGGTCAGAGACCTGGGCTATTGAAGCACATCTAGCTAAATCAGTAAAAGGCTGAAAAAAAGAAGCATTCAATAATTCATTACTAGTCTGAATAGCTGTTCAGGTTTCTGAAGAAGTAAAATTTCTAAAAGCATTGAATTTTCACACACATTAATTTATGTTTACTCATACTAAAAGGGCTTGTCCCTGTTTTATGGGGTAGAAGGAGAAAAATGAAAAAAAAAGTGCTCTGATAAAGTGTTCTGATGAGGCATCATGCCTTTTCTAAGAGAGTAACATTCAGAATTCTTGACTTTTGTGCCTTCTGAAATGCTCAGATTCCCAAATGCACATTCTTCCTTCATAGATTACATTCCTTTTGGAGCAATGAGTATACAGCACTTGTCTTCTTTCCATCAGCAAATACGGCACCAGACTTGTTGGATGGAGAGTTTTTTTCTCTCATACACTGCTGTGAAAGGATAAACCATGCCAACATGGATATTCCCATTCAGAACAGTAAAGGCAAGGAGCTGAAGATTACAGCTTTGTTCACATTACTATAAAAGTAGTTGGGTTTGATCCCTTGTGGTCTCATGAGTAAAAATGATGCTTACTTTTCCCTTGCCTATCCTATAATCCACCAAGCAGATGTGCTAAGCAACTCAGAGAAAACTGCTTTGCAAAACACCAAATTTGAGTCATACAACAGTCTGCATTGATAAATGTAGCATTTGTACATTCTCCAACGCTTTAATTTCTAAGGTCTGTAGCCTTTTCAGAACATTAATTTGTCTCATTAGATGCCTTAATCCACATGTTTGGAGCTAGGATATACCTAAATCCATTCTTCACCTGTCTTCCCATATCCATTTTGCATGATCCCTGTAAATGCTGGACAAAACCACATGCTAATCATTCAGGGCACCCTAGGGAAGATTCCCCCAAAGGGAGACAGCGGCATCATTTGTAGAAATGTAGAAACAATTGTAGAGAGAGTAGGTGTCAGGAAAGCTTCCTCAGCCAAAATCCTTCCCAAGGCTCCTGCTGAGGCAGGGAGGCTCTGCGCTGCTTTCTGCACAGCCAGTACCAGGACACACTCTGCTGACTCATCACTGAGGCTTGTCTCCAACAGCCTCTCACCTGCCTGATGCAATCACACTGTACTTTCAAATCATTTCAACCACTTACCTTTCACCTGGGAGATGCATGCAACACTGAGTGTGCACAATGGGATCCTTAGGTAATTTTATTTCAGATTGTGAAATGCTGGCTATTGGGCAATGATAAATCCACTTAAGGCCTCATTATCTCACAAGAAGTGAAAGCATGTCTGCAAGAATGTCTGAATCACACTTCCAGAATGAGGCTTTCCATAGGCTATTTTGAATAAAGCTACTTTATATCCCTTGAAAATCACGTCCCCAAGTATCTTCTCTGCTGATCTGTTTTTAAGTTAGGTTATAGTCCCACTTCATGGGCCTAACAATCTGCATTTACATCAAATAAATTTAAAAGGTGTTTTGAAAGTAGATCCTTTTTCATAATAATATCATAAATATAGCCACAATGCAAGACTGAAGTCTTTAGTTAGCATGTTCTTAAAAGATCATGTGTTTCTTCCAGGAAAAAAAAAAATAGACCAGGTAGAAAAAAAGTTACCTACATACATAGCAGTGTGAACAAAATGTCTTGAGAACTGGCATTCCCTCTTCGTTTTGGGTGCCATGATCTCTTCTCTTTACCTCTTCTATCTCTCTCTGCTAGTTTTTTCTGCTTATGCAAAAGATGAGTCAGAGAATACCAACAGCCCTTGAGGTTTTATTGAAGAGCACTTTAAAGCATCGGAAAGTACAATGTTTCAGTAGGAAGGTGGAAGTAAATTTAATGTAACACCTTCCTGGCAAAGAGCAGAAGTGCCAGATGAAGTGCAAAGTAAAGCATCACACTGCTTTTTACTTCAAGGTCCTATCCTGCTCTCTTCCACTCTCATATATTTCCAACTCATGGTAGCTGCTGGACTCCTGGTGGCTATATCCAACTGTGTTGCAGGACAGACCCTTTGAGTTCTTTTCACCTGAGTGTTTCACTCTTTGCTTGACTATAGACAACCCGCTCCAATATCACTCCTGTGGCAATATCCTCCTTTTGGGTGTCACTTACACTCCTCTTTAAATTACAAATTATTCACCTTTCCAAATGCTTCCTTTTCAACATCACCAAAGTAGCACTAGGTGTAAGTGGTGGGATTTTCCCTAGACATTCATTTTGAGGGCACAAAGATAGAGGACATGGGGTGGGTGTGAAGAAACAAAGGCCGCTCCTTAACCCAATAGACAATTTATCCAAGATAGAGATTGCAATCTCAGTTCTTCTCCATAGACATCATTGAAATGACTAGGACATCTTTATAAAGGAAGCTGCCAGAATTAAAGCCACTGTAATGTCACAGTACAGGGTACTAAGCAAACACATATTCTGTAGAGTCAGACCAGAACAAGCTACAGAAAACCATATTATTGTTGCAAACTTACTATGACTCCAGTTGCATGTAACTTTAATTCCACAGTTACAATACCTGTAAAGAATATTGTCTAGATCTGAAGGTCAGCTAGTTGTTCAGATGCCATGCTTTAAGTACATCTTAAAGCCATTAAGTTTAACCCCATCCCAAAAAGGGAATAAAGGTGGAACAAAGGATCTGCCACTGGAGGCAGGAGGATAGGAGGAAGTTTACTAATTAGGGAGAAAAAAAGAAGAGAGGAAACCTTAATCAGAGTGAGAGTGGTAACCTGGCACCAGCAGGCACCAGTTCTTTATTCTGGTGAGGAATTTGGCTTTTAGCCCATGTTAATGGGCCTTTGTAAGTGCCAGAGTACAGTCAGTTGATCTAAAGCTACCTTTTTAAAAGGGAAATTTTGTGCATTACCTTCTCATACTAAATGCCCCTACAGCAGCAACAGCATCACCAATGACCTAGCAAACCATGTCCTGTGGCACAGTGACCTCCTCTGCCACCTTGCCAGCTTGCTATGCACTTGAGCTGGACACCTCTCTGTCTGGCAATGTCCTGCCACACTGCTAACGCCTCATGGGCTCACCAAGCGACAGATTTTCTGAGGCTTGTAACTAATGAAATCAAGTCCAGTTTTCACTGGCATAGTAAAAGATACTCCTCTTCAGTGGAGCTCGTGTCTGGCTCACTCCATGCTTTTTGATTTTTTGGTGCCAGATTTGCTCAAAAAACTGAGTGAACTTACCATGAGGAAGTTATTTTCTAATTCTTCCTGTAAATGTCAGCCCACAAACAAAAATACTTCCAATAGTCTTTCTTTTTTGTTGTTTGAAAGCCCAAATTCAAGGCACTTGCAAATATAAAGATGAATAGTTCCGCTCATGGAAACAGGAGCCTGGAATGGAAATGTGTAGACAACCGCAGGAGTTATTGGTGCTCCAGTTACATTACAATAAAGCTAGACAGATTTGCTTCTATGCATGCACATAAAATTCAACTGCAAGTGAGTATGTATTCTTCTTTTAGATAACTTTGTCAGCTACCTCTCTAACATGCATAATTACCAAAGTAAAAGTGACTATAGAAGGAATAAATTTACTTTTCTAGCAGATTTATTTCTCATCCACAGTGAACACTCTACATACACATGCACAAAGTAGCACACCCTGTTTTCCTCTTTGCGAAAAATCAACTTTCTTGAGAAAAAAAAAATTACTTTATCCACAAGAAAGTGCATGCTACATGCATGAGATGTTTATTGACCTTCCTACTGAAAAACACCCAATTCTCCAAGCTGTCAGTTCGTACATCTGTTCTAACATTCTTTCCAAGTACCTGTTTAATTTCTCCATACATGTGCAAGCTACTCACCAACAAGGCTGTTTTGGAAATAAGCTACCTCAGATAGTATGTTAATGCCTCAGAGCTATGTCTCCAGCTCATTTAGGTATGAACAAAAGGGCTGAGAAAAAAAAATTGATTTAAAATTAAACTACTGAAACAAAGGATTTAAAAAAGAAAGTGTTTCTATTAGTGGAGATAAACTACCATTTTGTCACCTAACATCTGAGTTGCCATCAGCAGTTCATTTATTTATATTAAAATTAAATTTATCCAGTTTGATTTAAAAAAAAATTAAATTAAAAAATATTTAACCTTAGTTTCATCTAATTACATCATTGCAATTTTTCACTTGGATATGACATTTTGATATAAGATTGAGACATCTAGATGTGAAATGGTTGTCTATCTGTGCTCTAGGTGTATGAATTCCTTTATGTTCAGCAGATATCTAGCTAGTACAGTTGGTAAAGCCTGTACTGCTGCCTAGCTGACTAGTTAATAAGTGTCTGCTTTGGTGTGAGCTGGACCACCAGGCTCTACAGACTGGGTTGACTTGAAGGTCATTTCAGCTGCCTTAACATAGAAATCCAATGCCACCATATGCATCTTGGGTGAAGGCCTGACTCCAGCAGGCCACAGGACTTCAGCAGGTCCCGCATGGACCACCAGCCATGTGGAGATGACCCAGTGTCTTCCAAATTGTGTCAGGCACTTGTGGAGGGTCAGTGGATTGAGGAAGGCCCCAAAGCACATGTGGACACCTAAGCGAGACACCTAAATTTGGTGTCCCAGGTGGGACCTGAATCCTGCCTTTTTTTTCCTTTTTGTTCAAAATATTAAAACCAGCACACAAACCCCTGATAGATTCAGTGAAAAAAATTCTTTTCAGTTTGGCCAAAAAGGGAAAGGAAACTAGTTCTTCCCTTCCATCTCTATCACTATATCCCATTTCTTTCAATCTTACAATGGAAGCTAAAAGTAACCCTCAGAGCTTAAAAGGATCATAAATGTTTTTTGCCCATACAGCTAATCTATGGCATTTCTAGCTCATGTGACATAGTTTCAGTTATATGGCCTACTTTTATAACCATTCATTTTTCCCCATTCATGTCCTTTGCCTTTGCTTCCAGCATGCACCAGTTTTTATTCCATCCTTCCAGCTTCTTACTCTTGGTACTCCCCTTTTTTTAACAAAGGACCCATTTGTTTGTGAAACTCATATGTTTATTTGTATGCTTTTCTCTGTAACATACTTCATACAATGATAACCTTTTGAAGATCATGAGGTACTTGTGCCTTAATATCATATTTACCACCAGTTTCCTTAGAGAAATTGAAGAAAAAAGGCCTAGAAAGTCTCTGCTTTCTGTGTTAGAAAAGTCTACCTTGCAGGAGCCATAATCCAC
>JAVSBS010017858.1:66344-82718 GCA_033124195.1 Coracias cyanogaster
TGGGATACTTAGTAATTCCATAATTCAAACATGGTATTTTTCATTAGTAGAGTTTTTTTAAAGGACCTTGTTTGATGGTTTTGTGTGTGAAAAAGAACAAAAGCATACAGCCTTCTGTGAAATTTCCCAATATTTTTATTCAGCCTTGTAAAAATCAAGTTAGCAAAAAGCAAAATAATCTAATCAAAGTCCCAGGCAAAATTTCCTTCAAGAGTACCGAAATGTTCCAACAGTACAAAGCAATACAAACCCCCAGTTCAGCAATCTTCCTCAAAACTTGCCATAAGGTTTGAATGCATTTTAAATACATTTGAATGATTCATTGTTGCTTGCTGCAAGTTCCTAAACCTTTCCTCAAAACCATCATAAAGCAAATTTTTAACTTTGTAAGCTAGTGCCTATGCTATTATCCATATCCTTGCCATACTAAGACATTGGTTTTGTTTTCTAGCTTGATATCCCGTGTTATAGCAAGAAATGCTTCTAAAGCACCCCTCAAAAGCATACAGCTCAGTTTACAATGTAATCTATTTAAAACTGCAATTTATTTTCACAGTCATCAAATAGCTTTAAGCCTGTTTTAGAGTCCTGAGACATGTCTGATCAGACGTCCTCACTTGCATGATCAGAGGGGTAACGTGTGGTTGCAGATGACTAACTACACAGAAACATACTCCTTATCAAGGTAGAGTTTCTTCTTACACAAGAGTTAACCTTAAGATTAAATTGAAAGATATGGCTGAATAGTCCAGGTGCTAAACTAGAAGACAACAGTGGCTTGGAAAGATACAAACTCCATCAAGGACAGGTAGTGAGGCCCATAATCTTTTTGAAAAATAGCTAAAATAAAAAGAGCAGCTGGGGCTGCTGGAGTAAGAGAGAGGTTTCTAATGGCCCAGTGGCTATCACTTGAACTTGCACAACAGCAGCTCTTGCTCCAGGTTCTGGATGGTATCCAGCAGTAGGTGGGGGGTTCTGGGCCATCCTGCTGCTGCGTGTTTCCAGGCCAGCCCACCATCAAGAGAAAACAGGATCCTGGAAATGCCTGAGCAAGAATTTTGGATTGTCTATCTCCACGCAGTCCCTCTGCACTGGCACCGGCCCAGGCCCAGCTGCTTTCCCACGGGCTCCTCGAGGGCCAAGGTCCAGTAGCTGTGTCCAGCATCCAGCGGCTGCACCCAGCCCTGCTGACCGCTGCTTCGGGTACAGCCACCGCCATCTGCGGGGCTGGTGATTCCTCCCATGTCCAGGCACAGCCATGTCCCCAAGTGCTAGGTTGTAGTCAATTCCCAATTCAGTACTTCCAGTCAAGTGATGCATGCATAGCATTACAGCGAGGACGGATGTGGTGGAAATGGTGTCTCCTGTTTAACAAGTTTCTACACCATGTTTCCACAGATAACCACCTTCTCTGTCATGCATGGACTTCAGCACAAATATGCATCCCCCAGGACAAACTGCTTCACAGTAATCTCTCAAGAGCTCTCCTCTTGCTTCTTTGCATGCCATGGCTACACACAGATAACTAAAAACTGATCGCTTCAGTTACTAATACTTGAATTTAATTTGAACAGCAGGAGAACAAGGTCAAAAAAATCTGAGTAAAAGACAAAAATGCTTGGCCACTTCTATAGTCAAGAGAGGAAGGAGCTGAACTCAAATAGCCTGTTTCAAGAACAACCCTCAGTTTGAATGAGTTCAACAAAAGTTCATCTACAGAAAGACAAAATGTTCCTTTCTAGACAGTAGTTGCTTTTTTAAAAAATACTGAAGCTCTAGTATTACCATAAATTCTAACTTTAAAAGACTGGATAAGCCTGGGTAGCTTTACTTTCATTGTGATCACAGGGAATACTTTGTAAATTTGCTTGTAGAAAGCAAGTGGAAATTTAATACTATTTACATCTCTTGGAGGCAGAGATCTGGTTGAAATTGCCACCTTATTGAAGTTTTAGCTGCCTATGATGCAAAATGCAATATTAATTAAACAACCTGAGGGATTAATGTCTGACGCTTAAAGAAGATGTGAGGAAAGTAAACCTCATTTCCATGCCACCAAATTCCTCATTTTCTAACTTTCACAGGCCAACTAAAAATGAATAGCTGCTTGAATTCAAGATATCAAATGAATAATTCACAAAGGAAGTTCTGGGAAAATAGAGTGAGTATTACAATCTTTTTCCAATAATAAATGAGACCAGAAACACCTGTTCCCAGGTGTAGCCACTTTGAAAAATCAAAAAAGTAACAAAGGGCACTTACTGGATAAGCTGAGCCAAAGGACTAGAAATTATTCCTAGTCTTACAGCCTTGGCTTAAAGGTACAAATCACGCACAGGTCAGTTGTGGGGAAAGGTTATCGATACACAGTAACAGCTCTTCTGTTGTCTCTACGCTGACATTGTTACTTCTGCTCCTGTTTTATATCAGGAATGAAATGGCAAAAAATCACCAATACACTTGGTACTGTTTCAGAAAATCAGCATTAAGCTGAAGGCTTCAGGTATGGAGAGTGAATCTGAGAAGTTGCATTTGGAGCTCACAGTAAAATGGCAGTGGCTGAAATGGCAACGCAGACAATTTTACCTGCTCTCTCTAGAAAGAGGATCCTCTGCTGTGAGTGTATCATTTTTCCATGGCATCTTCAAGATAAAATTTCTCTTTGACATGGAAGGCAATGTGTTAAGGAATATTCTGCTTTCAGACTGTAAGAAATCTCTCCTGCACAACTTTTGTGGAATTTGTGAAGGGAGTTGAAAGTTATCAAGAACAAGAGAAGCATTCAGCGAGGCAAAAATTGGACTTTGAAGAAGCCTACTGAAAGTTTTACATGTGATACATCTACATTGTAAATGACATTTTTCCTTCACAGAGGAACACACAACTCAGTAATTCAGTCCCCTCCACCATAATGTGTTAGAAGCCAGCACTGCTTGTCCATTCATCCAAAAGTGCACATTCTCAGAAACTGGGAACTGTGCAGTTCCTAGTGGGCTGTCTGGATGATAACAGTAAGCTGTTTCCTTCTGAGCCTACTTAATGGCAATTAATGCAGCTTTGGGGATGGTGATAATCATAAATTTATAGTGTTATCCAATGGAAAAAAAAGAGCTTTTATCAGTATTTACCAGAGAGCAATAGCCGAGAAATGCAGGTTACCTGGGGACAGCTGCACCTCTTGTACAGACTCTGACTAGGAAAAGCTACTGAGCTTTATTATGCCTAGAGGATCATTGAGTAGACTGTACTTGATAAGCTCTCGTGACATATCACTTCCACCATAATTATTCCTATGAAGCCTCCACCCCTCTCTGGGTAAGCTGTTCTCTGAAAGGAAGAGTGAGAAGCTGTTGCTTCTAGGTTCGGCCCTTGCCTAGCCAATGCAAATGAAGATATTTCTTATACAGCATTCTACATGCTGCCCAGAATAACAGCAAATCAAATCTGGATGTATGCAAATAGAGTCACTGCCCTGGACTTTCCAAGACCCAGCTAGAACAAAGCTATGGTTGACTCATGCTGGTGGTAGTCCTGCTTTGAGCAGGCGGTTGGACTAAACGACCTCCAGAAATGCATCCAATGCTTGTATGAAGTTATGAAGTGTATATAAAAGCCTTAGACATTTAGAACATGCTGGGTTTGCATTTGAATTGCAGTTGTTTTGCAATTGAACCAAGAATGCTGTATTTAACGCAGTTGATGCTATTCCATCAGTGTGTCCAGGACTTCTGATGACATATTGTTGCAAATCACACTTCTGTAGCTTGCCTATCCATTCCATGGATTGCAGAGTTCTTTTGATTTCAAAATAGGAAAATGGAACATCAACAAGTCAATATGGTCCCTCCTATGCAAGAAGGATGCAATTAGCTTCAGTCACTGACCTGACCTGAAAATACAGGGTCATGGTATCACGGGAGCTGCTGACAGTGGTTAAAGCCTGGAGAAGGAGTTTCCAATAGCTTGAAAACAGCACAAAGCCTTCAAAAGAGAGCAAAATAATTACTAAATACAGGTTAAATAGCATCCTTTATTCCCTTGGATGCAAATGTTTTAAAGTCCGTTAGAATTGTAATGCCTCCATTATGTTTTGATTATTTTCACTTGTGAGGGATTGTTTCCTCAGAAGTGTTAACAATGGCAACAACTTGATCAAGACTGAAAGGAAAAAATGGTAAAGTCAAGGTCCTTTTCATGTTGGGCACTTTCAGAGGAGTTTTGGCACTTAAAAGGCCTTATTCCCTGAGGATGTTATGTCAGCAGCACCCATGAGGTGGTACTGAGTGATGGAAAATCCCAGTGAAGCTGAAGAGCTTCTCTTGGTTTTCAGGATCTGAACCTGAGGACAGAAAAGCAGACCGTATCTGTTTCTTCACGTGCCACATGAGTATTTTAGTGAGTGTGGGGGCAAAGCATACAACTTAAGGTGGGTCCATTGAAGGTGGGGTTTGAGGGTTTTTTGCATAATTTTAATCCAAATCAGTGGGAGGAAGTGGTTAGCATAGTTTTCAATGCACATTGGAGAGTTTCTCCCCTTCTCATAGCCTCTTCCCTCAACTGCTTCTATGACCCCATTATTTTAGTGTGTTGAGTATTCCAGTAAATGTCCATGAGGTACAGAAGTATTAACATGATATCTTTCAGATGAGAAAGAAAAGCACAGAGGCCACAGTCAGATGTTAAAAGACATAGACATAATTAGATGACCCTCAACAGTTACAAGCACTTGCTCATGCATCTGTTAAGATACAACTAATAATTTAGTCCTATCAAAGTTGTGTGCCATGGTCCATAATTCTGAGATTAATATTGTAGTAAATAACAAAGAATGTTGCAGCAATACTTTTTCATGGATGTTTCCTGTATTTGTGGAATAAAAGGCATCAAACTTCCTTACATCAGATTTTATGAAAATATAATTTCAATTTTAACCAAATACAAAGCTAACTGAGACCTGCCTGTTTTCTAATTAAAAGAGGGAGGAGAATACACCTGTGCTGAAAAATCTAGCAAGATCATGCTTTTTTCTATTCTTCAGTAGATAGAGAAAATGTGTCGACAGAAATGTATTGTTTAATAAGGAAAATAACATCCTCTGCAGAAGACTTAATCAGTCAAAAATGTCAGCATCACTGGGCACAATGTAATATTGCTCTTGCATGCCGAGTTGGTCTATTTATAGCTATTTTTCATTTTCGTGCAACTCAGTTGCAATAGAAAATACACTAGATATGCATTGAGAAATCAATATCTAACATTAACTTGGCCCTTTTCTGTGCATGGATATTCTGCTCTAAAAGCCGATGGGAAACCTGTGTACAAACTTTACACTCTGTCATTCCCCAAGGCAAAAGCCAAGAGTGCTCCAAATTGGCACTCTGCAGAATTTAGGGCACAGAGTAAATATTTCTCAAACTGTGCAGAATTTAAGTGACCTGTCATTTAGATTCTCTTTATACCAGTTTTCGTCACTTATTTCCAGTAGCCTCAAGGATTTGCCTGTCTGACATTTCCCTGACTGGCCTCTATTACTAAAACATCTTTTAGTTTTCCACCTGTAGTATAATTTAATTTTCATTCTTGGATTCAGATATTGATTTATTTCAAATCAAGTCTTAAAAAAAAAAAAATTTCATTCAAGAGCCATCTTCAGGAAGAATGTTACTTTCTAAAGACAAGAAAGTGCATTCTATTTAGTCAATCTATCAGTCCCTCAATCAGCCATTCTTTCCAAGCCTCCTTTAACTGTATCTCCATATACCTGTGCATACTATCTACAGTGGGGTTTTTTTTGTGTCATTTTCTTTATCTTACTCTCACTCATACTACAAAATGGATTGCACTTCTTACATCTTCCCCAGGTACCAAAGCAAGAGCCACCACAATTGTGCTGTGATAAGTTCTTATAAGAACAGGCATACTTCTGAAAAGTCAGTTACTGGAGGTGCCAGCTGAACCTAGATTTGACATTGATGACTAAGGAGTATCTGATACAATCCTCTGCATTAAAGATTGTCTAGACCCTGCACCAGCAATAGGACACAAGGAAATGAAATGAAGCTGCATGAGGGGAAGTTCAGACTGGACATTAGAAAAACATTCTTCACTGAGAGCATGGTCGGTCACTGGAACAGGCTTCCCAGGGAAGTGGTCATAGTGCCAGGTCTATCAGAGTTCAAGCAGCATCTGGACAATGCTCTTAGTCATATAACTTAGTTTTAGGTAGTCCTGTGAGGAGCAGGGAGTTGGAGTCGATGATACTTATGGGTCCCTTCCCACATGAGATACTCTATGATTCTATTCTATGATTTCTGTTCATCTCAACACTAGCTTCACAGACCACCTCTGATGTGTGGGTATAATATCCCATGTGTGATATCTCAGCATGGAAGATAGCACAGAATCACTAATCATTTAGGCTTGGAGGAAGTTTCGGAGGTCACAGTCCAAGCCCCTGCTCAAAGCAGGGGCAGCTCTGTGTTCAGACCAGGTGGCTTAGGGCTTTGCCCTGTCTCGCCATCATAATTTCCAGGCTCAGAGATCCCACAGCTCTCTGAGCAATCTCTTATATTGCATGGTTGTCCTTAGGTGGAAAACATTTTTCTCTATATCCAGTCAGATACTCCTGTATTTGAGTTTATCAGCATTGCATCTCCTCATCCCACCACACAAAGTGGTACTGAGTCTGGTTCCCTCTCTTGGTAATCTCCTCATAAGTACTGCAAGGCTGCACTTAGGTGCTCCCTAAACCTTCTTTTCCCCAGGCTGAACATGCTCTAGTGGGCTGGAAAGTACACTAGCTCACTTAAATGTCATCTTCTAAAACAAGAGTATCTCAGATAGGCTTGTTGAGTAGGGTAACCTCACCACTGGAGAAAGAGAGAAGAATGTTCTTAGGGTATTTTTTATTTCTTATAAAATAGGTATGCAAGTGAGGTAGGACGAACTCACCTCTGCAAATGTCAGAGATTTCCTACCAACAAGGCAAAGAGCCTTAGTGCTTAGCTAAAAGCAGAGGACTATCCAAATCACAAACCTCAGGTACAATGAATCTTGCTGGTAGGGACACAAACTGTTTCCTCTGGTCTTTGACAGCTGTGCTTGTGTGTCACTGGCCAAGAAACAGCACCCTCTGATTCTTCATTGCCTCTCTCTTAGAAGAGAGCGGTGACTGATCTGAGTGTTTTGCCAAGTGGCTTGATTTTCAGATATGAGAAGTGCAAGATGAATGGAAAGGGCACAGAAAACAAAATCCTTCTAAGTGGCACACCCCAGTGGTAACAAAATGTAACTTTTTTTTTTTTTTTAATTCAGTTACTGTTTCTGGTTTGCAAATAGAGGAAACATCCTTAAAATGGCCAGGCCCATAAAGAGAGAGAGGGAGAGAGAGAGATTTCTGCCTGGGAAATGCCTGTACTGCACAAAGAACTGGCCTACAAAACTCTTTCCTTGTTGCAAAGTTACTCCAAAAACTTACATAAAACCAGAAGAAAGCTGGCACCTCCTTAATCTTATCTTTGTAATTGTACTTATTATGGTTCTGGACACACCTTCATTTAAATACAAGTGAAGTTCAAAATCTTTCTGAATCAATCTGATTTTTTATTTGAGTGTTGTAAGAAAATGAGTCAACACTGTAATTACCTCTGGCTGTAATTGATTGTATTTGTTTACATGGTAGGTTATTAACAAAACATTATTTGAAATTGAAGTCTATCTTTAAGTACAGTTTAGATTATTGCAGCAACATACCAAATATAATGTTATAAATGTGCAGCAGGTGGCTACTAAATAACAGTAACATTTTGCATTCATTCTGAAGAGTGCATTTAGGACCAAATTAGCTGTCTTGCATGAGTGATTAGTTTGACCGATAGTGCACTGTATGGCATGACTAATAAGCATTATGCAGTTTTATTAAGCAATAAATCACAGCTACACAGTGATGTCAATCTTTATCTTTGAAACACTATTTTAGAAAAGGAGTGAATGGTCTTTACTTCTCTCAGGCTGATGTATTGTATTCCAGAAGCAGTGCAGTACTCCTCAGTGCCTAAATTCACCATCTGGTGTAGCCCAAAGCCATTATGCCCTCATCTTGTCAACTTAAAATGACAATATAATCAGCCACTCCAGATTTATAATGCTGCCTGTCTGCTTGAATGTCATGCAGTAATACTACATTTGATCAAGCCACTAACTGCATGTAATATTTTAGATTTCTGTGTATAAAACTGTGCTAATTTCAAAGAAAACATTTTAAAGATATGGAAAAAGAGGAAAGATGTATTTCTGAGTATGCTCAGAACAGATCAATGGAAGAGTAAAACCTTTCATCAAGCCTTTTCCCTACATATCTCTCTTCACGTTCTCAAATCAATTAAAATGCTAAAAGAATTGACGTCAGTGATGTGGCCAACACTGGGGTACAGAGCCATCATGCAGTTCACAGAGAATTTTTGAAATATATTGGACAGGTCTTACAGGAACTGGGGAGGGAAGAAGCATAGGGAAGCCTTAATGCAGGGCCTTCAGACTCCTGCTGCAAGATGTTGGGTGATCTTGTAGTTTATAATACTGACAGCAGGACTGTCAATAGACGAATATTCACACATACTCCTTTGTCATGTAGTTCCCACCACCTCTGCTCATGTCCTTACATTCTTGTGCCTTGCTCCAGCTGAAGATCTAGCTAGCGTAAGCAAGTGTCACTGGGAAGCTGCAAAGGTCTGTGGATGCCATGGGACTCAGCTGAGTTGAGACCCCAAATGGGAAAATGTGGGTTTCCCTCCTTTTAAAGTATCCTTTCACGCTTCTTGTTCATTGCACAGTATAATGGTGCACCGAGCCATGCCTTGGAGAGCAGCAAAGGGACAGATAGTGTACATGTAGATGGATGTACTGTGTGGTGGTGGACTGCTGGAGGGTTGGGGTTTTTTAAGAAAAGTACACTTGGAAATGGAAATTACTACCTGCAGTTTAAAAAAAAAAAAGAAAAAGAAAAAGAAAAAGTGGTTTTATAGGATTAACAGAAAAAAAAAAAATCTAAAAATTACATTGTGTTACATTTGAAAAATGGAAATACTGTCTTCAGAAAAGATTGGTGTCTTAAGCTCCCACGGAGTCAACTAGTGGTGTACTGTGGGTCCCACTGGAGAGCTGAGAATATATCCTCCCAGCTAGCTCACTCTGCTAGGCAAGAATGATTGATTAGTTTATAAACAGACAGATTGGGAACAAGAGTGGGAAGAAGCAGAATATATGTCTCATTAGCAGCATGGATTACTCAGTTTTAGTTTGAAAATCATCTATATTTAACCTGAGGACTGTTGTCTCTCACCTGTAAGTTTTTTTCAGGGTGGAGCTCTTTCTGAATTCTACTTCTACACACCCTGTTTCACTGTCATATTTCCTTGTGTTAGATACAGTCTATTGATCTTTCAGGTCACATCCAATTTATTAGTTTTCTCTGGTTAACTGAATTAAGGCCCTTTGATGACAGACATAAATCCCTTATATGCTAAATTGTTTGCCATGAAACATTATGGTCCCTCTCTGTAAGTATCAGCTTGATGTACACTTGATTTTTTTTTTTATTACCTCCAGCAGCTCCCACAATTACAGCAAGTCTATGCCCCAGTTCTTGGCCCCTCAGTAAGAATAAGGGAAATATCAAGATCTCTGGGATGGTATTTTAGAGGGTTTTATAGTTTAGATGTGAGTACTTGTGACACCTAGTGGTTCTGGCAGAAAAATACAAATATTTTAGAGGAAGAGGAAGTAGGGGGTGGGTCAGAGAAGGGAAAGAGGGATCCAATATCTATTACTGGAAGATAGTTACAACAATACCCTGAGAAAACATAGCTGAGCAAATCCTTTTCCTGGGAATGTGTCACACCTGTCTGAGGCAACTAAGCCTTTGTAACCCTTCATGTAAGCAATGGAACAGTTCAGCCATATGAAATACTTCTGAGGTGGAGTGGGATCAGGTGATTATAGACGTTTCGGTAAAGTGGTCGGGCAATTGCCCAAATCCCCTTACTGAAACAGGAGGTAAGCACAGGAGCTGTGGGTGATAGCAACAACCTGGTATCAAAGGAACAACCTAAAGGCACATCTGAGATGGAGAAAGACTATTGATTCAGGTAGTTCCACATTATGAACAAAAGCAAGGAAAATGTAATAACCAGTTCATTGCTGGCTCTTTAGAAAGTCATCCTTTAAATGTGACACTTCAGCAACGTCCCATCACCCAAGACTTTCCCTATATTCAACAGAAAAATGTGGATGTTTCCCAAGACATGGACTCAGATCATAGGTGCACTGAAGTGCTCTGTGAAGAAGCCTGTCTTAATACCCTAACAAGATACCTTGAATTGTATAAACTTTGCAAAAAGACAAGATCAAGAGCAGACATCCACCTGATGCATAGCAAGCCAGCTGGGAGTCATGGTCAGATGCAGTGACTGGGCAGCGTAAGTTGTGCTGGCTGACTGGGAACCTGCACCTAGAAAGGCACAACCTGTTTGCTGTTGCAGGGAATAGCTCTTCATCAGCTACCCAAGCCAGTGACCCAAGTGTGAAAAATCTCGAGAACGTCCTACATTGAAAGCACTCAGAAGAAATCTACTTTTGATGGTACAGATAACAACATCCAGTGGCTTTTAGAAGTCTCTAAAAGAAATCAAAACAATAGAGTACAACATAATGCAAAACTCCCTCAGAGACAGGTATTCACAATTAATTAACAAGCGCCTATTTCTATGCAGTTTTCTATTAACACAAAATAACCACCTGAAGATCTTTAACAGGGATAACATAAACAAAAACTATTTACTTCATAACTAAACAATTTTGCACAGCTACATTACAGATCTATTAAAACGCAGCTTGTACGCATGCAGATACAGATGTACATAAATGCACGGTTTGTATATACTTAGTGTGACTCATGAGTCGGAGTACGTGGTGTGACTCACACAACTCCTGTGAGATTTGCTGGGTGATGGGTATCATGGTTTCTAGTGTTACAGTGCACCACTGTATGTCTCTAGAAGACAATGAAGTTTGTTTGCAGTGTACCTGGCAGCTTACTCCTCAAACTCTGCCACCTGGCATTTTCAGGTCACATCTACCCTTCTTCACTGCCTTGGCATGAGCAAAATGCCTCAGCTGGATGTTTCAAGTTAGACTGGGTGAGATGAGTCTGATCCCACAGCGCGCCACAGTTATTATAACTCTTGTCAGATGTTATTGCTACGTTTGTCCAATGAAGGGATAAAGCTCAAATCACAGCAACGGCATGATTTAAGAAGAGTGTGAACAATAGATCCTAGGTCACTCCCAAAGCTACTCTCAAACTTTGCAAGTGGTCATTTTGCTTGCACTCTTAGTTGTCCTGCTTGTCTAAGGGACCATTGTGAGATGTCCATTGACAGATGGTTAAAAGAGAAATATATTTTGTGAAAGTGCTGCTACTAGAATGGCAGGAAGAAAACAGATGTTCCTCAGTAACCAAGGTTCAAGTTGTATGTCATCAGAGATAGGACTAAATTATTCTCATATAGAAAAGTAATACCTCTGACGGTGGGAGTAAAACCATTCAGGATTTGCTAAATAATCTCTGTTTCTTCATCCCAACCCTAAAGAGCATAACTGCAGTTAAAAATGGGAACTGAATTGATTAATTCCACTCAGTACTATACTGCCATTTTCCCATGTGAACCCTCAGGCTTGCAGGGAAGCCAAGAAACTATGACCTGTTGGATCAGCAGAGAAGCAGAGTCACAGCACCACCCAGGCAGCCTCAGCATACTGCTGTGATATATTTGAAGTCCAGCTAGGCTCTGCCTTACATAAACCCAGAGTAAACAGAACCTGCAGAAACAATCACTTCAATAGTAAAACCTTATCAGATAGATAGCAGAACACCAGATGGACTTGTCTTGTGTGCATAAGCAGAGCCAGAAGAGAGGAAGGGAAGAAGGGAGGAAGGAAGGAAGAAGGCAAGGAAGGAAGGAAGGAAGGACAGACGTGAGAGAGATGGGAAAATATAAACAGGCAAAAGAAAAAGAAGAATGGAAGGGGAAGAAGAGAGAAAGAAATAAGGTAAAAAAGAGCAAGCTATTGCAAAGCATAAAAGAAACTAGAAAACTAGTTAGTTCAGAATCATCCCAGAAAAAAGTAAAATTACATCTTTGGCTTCAGTAGAATCAAACTTCATTTGCACTGTTATACCTGAGGTCAGCATCTGAGTCCATTCAGTTTTAAACTTGTGTTTCAATATCTAGAATAAAACTGGTATACAGAACTAGGACAGTAAATACCCATAGAGAACCCTGTAGAAGCCTTTTACTGAACTAGGAAAATTAACTACTAAAGGATTCATAAAAAAGGGAAGTTGAATGAATTCCACTAAATTCATCTTGTCACAGAAGGAAATCAGCAAAAGCCTTCTAAATGTCGTAATAAAAACATGAGCAAAATCAGCAAAATACTCAAACTTTCCTTTTGAAGAGACTTTTCACTATGTGAAATGCTGGATGCAGCCTCACCAAAGGTTAAAGAAGGAACAGAAAAATATGCCTTGGTCGCTTACCAGCTTTTCACAATTTATTCTTTTGCAGAAATAAAAGTTTTGAACAGTACATGTTTTTTTTTCACTTCCAGGAGGCATTGAGTATTTTGGGGTCTGCATCCAAAGGAGTACTATTTTGCTGGCCAAGTCAGACACTGGTCATTAGATAAGCCAATAACTCCTAAGGTCCCTCAGAACTCTCAAGGCCCATAGTTTTATTTGGCAGAAAAGCAGTCATAAAAATAGAGGTTATGCTACTCTGCCCTACAAGGAGTGTGTCTGTGAAATGTACCTATTAAATGCAAATCACATGAGAAAATCTGCACTGGTTCTTCTTGGCTAGAGCATTAAGAGCAGTTGTGTTAATAATATAATGCTTTTATTCACGTAGCCTATTATTCTCAAATGATACCTGAAATTACATCAAATTACATCCAAGCTCATCTTTCAAAAGCAACAGGTGAAGTCATGAGAGTTATCTCATATAAAATAATTCATAATTTTGCTAGTAATGTGAAAGCTATACAAAAAAATTAAATGGGCTTTTCCAGATTTGTGTTGTATCCATTGGACTCACAGTAATAAAATAGCATCAGATTTTCCTTTTTTCTTCCTGATGTAACTACATGCAACTTAACATGCAAAGTAAAACCATTCAGGATTTGCTAAATAATCTTTGTTTCTTCATCCCAACCCTAAAGAGCATAACTGCAGTTAAAAATGGGAACTGAATTGATTAATTCCACTCAGTACTATACTGCCAGCCAGTAAGCAGCTGGCATTTTATTACATGAAATTAATTTAAAGACTTGCAAGAACAACACCCCATTGTATAGGGTAGTCAAAAATGAATTACAGACTTATTTTCAGCAACATTATATAACTATATAGGCATGACTGACAATATTGTACAATGTTTCATTGGTGTTTTCTTCAAAAGATGTCCTAATAAGCATCAAGCTAAAAAAAAAAAAGGCATTGGATCCTAAATTCTTTTTCCTTGTTCTTATGTCATTGTAACATTATTGAAGGAAACAGTCAGATGTTATCATAACAAGCAACTGAATATCCTTCCTACTAAGACCTGTTGATACTATTCAAGGCCAATAAACCATATAAGGGAAATATTTTCTCTATGATAATGTAGTTAAATTCCATACATTACTCTCAGGTTTTATTCCAATAGTAAGACAGTGACATCTTAATAAAACCAGACTGGCAACAGTGATCTCTCCCTTCTGTTGTAAATCATACCCTTATCAACCTATCAGAATAAATAAATAAAAATATGAATCTATCAAACTACTTGCTGCTCAAATTGTGTTTCCAGTGAACTCCCTTATCATAAGTGTTATAAACATCAAGAATGAAAACTTTATAATCTAATTTTAAAGAGCCAGTAATGTGTCTTAAAATTAATCATTAATTCTCAGTCTCTAATATTAGCTTTCAGTTACTAAAGCCTAATCCAATCTTACTGTGGTAACACAAGGCTTTCCACTAATACAGAAGGCTATCATTCATAAGATATCACCTCAATAATAAACCCACTTAGCTCTTGATCTTATGTCCTGGTTCAGCCAGGACAGGGTTAATTTGGTGCAGCCAGGCTATTCTATACCATGCTGACATCCTGCCCTGGGGCCAGTTCCGGTTCCGGGGCAGGGGGGCAACTCGGTGGTGTGTGATCAATCCACTCGGGACCATCTCGTTTTCTATGCAGTATTGCTTACTTGTACATTTCTTTTTCTCACTGTTGTTGTTGCTGTTGTTGCCACGATTGTTTCTTATGTGTCACTGTATTAAACCCTCCTTATCTCAACTCAAAAAGGCATTTTGAAACTCTCCTCTCTCTGTCCGCGGTGGGGGAGGGGAGCTGATCTGACATCTGACCCTCTCGAGTGGACCTCTAAGTTGTTCTTACGTGGAGTCAGTGATTCCGATCAGGATTAGAGGAGCCCTGCCTCCAAGCCAGGTGGAGGAGAGGGATAATGAGATTTACTGGACTGTGTGGATCCTGGCACGTCAGAGCCACAAGAATACAAGGCTTTAGTAGATACTGGGGCACAGTGCACCCTGATGCCATCAACCTATAGAGGGGGCAAACCCATCTGCATTTCCGGGGTGACAGGAGGATCCCAACAGCTGGCTTTATTGGAAGCTGAAATAAGTCTAACAGGGAAGAACTGGCACAAACACCCCATTGTTACTGGCCCAGATGCCCTGTGCATTCTGGGAATAGACTAGCTCAAGAGGGGCTGCTTCAAGGACCCAAAAGGGTACCGATGGGCCTTTGGTATAGCTGCCTTGGAAGAAGCTGAACAATTGTCCACTTTACCCAGACTCTCAGAGGACCCGTCAGTGGTGGGGTTGCTGAGGGTTGAAGATCAGCAGGTGCCAATTGCCACGAACACGGTGCACCAGTGGCAATACCACACCAACTGGGACTCTCCGATTCCCATCCAGCAGCTGATTTGCCAGCTAAAGAACCAGAAGATGATCAGCAAAACTCACTGGCAGAGGGCACCCGGGGAGACCCGAGGCCGACCTCTACGTTTCTGTAGTTGTGGATACAAAGGGTCTGAAGCCAACTACACTCCAACTGAGAAGGAGATATTGGCAGTGTATGAAGGAGTTCGAGCTGCCTCAGAGGTGGTCGGCACTGAAGCACAGCTCCTCCTGGCACCCCAACTGCCAGTGCTGGTCTGGATGTTCAAAGGAAGGGACTCCTCTACACACCATGCAATGGATGCCATGTGGAGTAAGTGGGTTGCACTAATAACACAACAGGCTCGAATAAGGAACTGAACTGGCCAGAGGGCAAAGATTTTGGGATTTTACCACAGAAGAAGGTAACACGAGCTGAGGAGGCCCCACCATACAACAAGCTGTTGGATGAGAAGCACTATGCCTTGTTTACTGATGCATCCTGTTGCATTGTGGGAAAACATCAACGGTGGAAAGCTGCTGTGTGGAGCCCCACACAACAAGTTGCCGAAGGCACTGAGGGACAGGGTGAATCGAGCCAGTTTGCAGAGGTGAAAGCCATCCATCTGGCTTTAGACATTGCTGAGCGAGAAAGGTGGCCAAGGCTTTACCTCTACACTGACTCATGGATGGCGGCAAATGCTCTGTGGGGGTGGTTGCAGCAGTGGAAACAGAGCAACTGGCAGCGCAGGGGGAAACCCATCTGGGCCACTGGACTATGGCAGGATATTGCAGCTCGGGTGGAAAACCTAGTTGTGAAGGTGCGCCATGCAGATGCTCCTGTACCCAAGAGTCGGGCCACTGAAGAACACCAGAACAACTAGCAGGTGGACCAGGCTGCTAAGATTAGAGTGGCCCAGGTGGATTTGGATTGGCAGCGCAAGAGTGAATTATTTCTTGCCCGGTGGGCCCATGAGACCTCAGGTCACCAAGGAAGGGATGCAACATATAGATGGGCTCAAGATCGAGGGGTCGACCTGACCATAGATACTGTCGCAGAAGTCATACATGAATGTGAAATGTGCTGCGATCAAGCAAGCCAAGTGGGTAAAGCCCCAGTGGTATGGAGGACGATGCTTGAAGTACAAATACGGAGAGGCCTGGCAGGTTGACTACATCACACTGCCGCAGACCCATCAAGGCAAGCACTATGTGCTTACGATAGTGGAAGTGACCACTGGGTGGCTGGAAACATATTCAGTACCCCACGCCACCGCCTGGAACACCATCCTGGGCCTGGCAGGTTGACTACATCACACTGCCGCAGACCCATCAAGGCAAGCACTATGTGCTTACGATAGTGGAAGTGA
>JAVSBS010017859.1:0-28038 GCA_033124195.1 Coracias cyanogaster
CCCGCTCGCCGGCGGCCCCGGCCGGGCCTCTCCGCGGTGGGCTCTGCAGAGAAGCGCGGTCCTTGGAGGAACTTCCCGCAGAGCAGCGCTCCGCGGCCGTGGTCTTAAAAAAAAAAAAATCATATATATGTATACAAATACGGAGAGAGCGGGTAATTTGCCCCAGCGCTCTGTAAATTGTACATTTAAACAATGACATAGTTTTCCCACTTCATTGGGCAAATTTCCCTCCCGCAGCCCACTCCTCCCTCCGTCCCCCCGCGTTCGCCAGCAGGTTCACACGGCGGCGGGCGGGAGCGGGGCCGTGCCCGGGGCAGGCCAAGCGCCTCAGGCCGCTCTCCCGGTGCCCCGGGCGGGCCGAGGGCCGCAGGCCGCTCTCCCCGCGCCCGCGCCAGGCCGAGGGCCTCAGGCCGCTCGCTGCCCGGGCCCGGGCCCGCCCCCCGGGGCTGAGGTGGGCGCTCTCCCCCTCTGCTTAAATAACGAGGGTGGTCCCAGCATACTCTATATCGAGACAGCTTTTCATCAGTTGCTCATCAGCATGCTAATTGCTGTATGACTAATTATGCCCTGAATTCCAGTTGATTTTCTTAATGAGACAGCTGGGTTAATTATGTAATCGTATGATTACATTAGCCTAGAGTGCCCTGGCGAAAAGTAAGGCAGGCAGGAGCGTGATGTCATCGCAGGAGCAGCGCGCACAAGGGGGGGCATTCATCCTGCCTAATGACAGGGGAGGGCAGCGGGACCCACAGTGCTCTTTGTGTAAACACTTAGATTGAATTATTAAGATCTGTGTCTTTTTTCCAGCTCCGCAGAATGAGGGAGGAATGGGTTGTTGGGGTTTTTTTTTAAACGCAACTCATTTTGGAAATCCAGCTGGTCACCGATAGTGCTGTTTGATGGCCTGGGTTTGAGGCTGAGGGACCTGGGGGTGTTCAGCCTGGAGAAGAGGAGACTCAGGGGAGACCTCACTCTCCACAACTCCCTGACAGGAGGTTGCGGGGAGGTGGGGGTTGGTCTCCTCTCACAAGTCACGACTGACAGGACAAGAGGAAATGGCGTCAAGTTGCATCAGGGAAGGTTTAGGTTGGACATTAGGAAAAACTTCTGCACCCAAAGGGTTATCAAAGACTGGCCCAGGCTGCCCAGGACAGTGGTTGAATCAGCATCTCGGGATGTATTTGAAAGGATACGGTGTAGAAGTGGCCTGGTAGAGATAGATAATGGTTGGGCATGATGATCCTGAAGGTCCTTTCCAGCCATGGTGGCTCTGTGATTCAGTGTGGGGTGCAGGTGGTGAGGTGTTTCCTCTGGCTAGTCACATACTGCGCTGTCCTGGAGAGATCCGTCTCTGCATTTCTTTGTAAATTGTTCGTAAAATATGTCATTTACATGCATAAGCAGCAGGAAAAAAAAAAAAAGGGTTCTCTTGCACTGCTGTTCAAAGATTTCTCATCAGGGCATGTGTACTGTGTGAGGACAGTCTGAGAGGCATTACTGTGGCTGCCTTGCACTGGCTTGTTGGATGTGAAGTATTAACTGCTATAAAAATGATGTTACCTTTATAAGATTAAAGTTTTTGCATCTGTGTTCACTGAGACGTGTCCACCCACCTCCCTTGTGGGGTTAGAAACTCTTCCGCAAGGGACCTCTGTGGTGTGTCCCGGCAGTGAGTTCGGGGTGTGCTCGGCGCTGCTTGTGCAACGGCACCCAAAGGCAGTTCAGTGGGAAGCAAAGGCAGGGACGGGCTTTGCAGATACCGGCTTTAAAATACAGCAGTTAGTGCTTGTCCTGTGGTAGCGCGGGGGGAGCCGCATTGGGATCGAATCCAGATGTGCGGGGCTGAGTACAAACACATGGTGCACGGGGTTCTTTGTGGGTACAGGGTGCAACAAGTGGATTAGGAAAGTAGAAGAGAATAGGAAGCAACAGAAAAAATATACCGAATTTAGTATAAAAATAGACATCTTCATTTACTCTGGACCAGTAACGATCTCACAAAGCACTTCTTCAAGTTCTGGATGGTCAAATTCCCTTTATCAGTTTTCTCATTTGCCTTGTGCCTAACAGGGATTCTGAGTTTTGCAATCTAGATTCAAACCAAGGGAATAATTTGCGATGAGTTTTCCTTATTTAACTGTTAAGCAAGATGATTTTTCTCTTTTACAAGCTACAGAAAGGGCATTTCCTTCTTTGCCTCTCTCCAGACGCTTGATTTTTGAAATGCGTATGCCTGTTGTTTGTGTAATGAATCGAAAGTTTTGGTCCATTGCTTGTTTAAAAATTCAGTGACCTCCTGTTAAATGACATGAAACATACTTTGTCAGTCTGGTTAATACAAAAAGGTATGCTTTTTCATGCATGCAGGTCTTGGGGAAAGGAGGGTATTTTTATTTATTTTTAAATCCACTCCACTCAGGTGAGAAAAAAGTTGTTCTGACTGCAAGGTTTATACTTGTTTCAGATTAACTGGTGTTTGTAAATACGCAGAAATCACAGGGTTTTAGGTTTTTTGAGATGAAGGAGCACGTTGGGGCTTGCTACGAGAAGTGAAGTATTTGCCTCTCTGCCCAAAATGTTTTGGTCACTGTATTGTCAGGCAACGATTAGTTTTCTTTAATGCAGTTTATAAAAATTAAATCTAAGAGGTGCTCCAGCTGTGGTTTTTTTTTACATGTCCTTAAGCAGTATTTAGTGGCTGCAGGCCATTAGTCCTTCAAACAGGCTCTAGTAAAGTTTGAAGTTTAATGCACAGAGACCGTTTTTACATTTTGTTTGTTCTGCCACTGTTTTGCTACTTGAACATTAACCTTTAATAGAGCTAAATTAAATATACATGTCCTGATGAATAATTATGAGGTTGCAAGCATTTTCGTTTTGTACATAAAGCTTCTCAGGGATTGAAAATTTGACTAAAGGTTTAGTCATTATTTGCTTTATAATGCCCATGTTATTTTCGTCTTCTAACTCTTTAGCGATTTAAATATAAAAAGCCCTGTGTATTTGGAGCAAAATCGCTCTTGTGGGTGTCCTGGCTTTTTACAATGTTAAAACGAGGGGAGACAAGCGCACCCACAATATTGTAAAAAGTTTGATTTCTTTCACTGTGACGTTTTAACACCTCTTCATATAAATATCATAGCTGAAGCTTAAGATCCCTGCCCGATAGGTTTTGCGGTTCCTGTAGCAATTTAAGATGCCGACAGACTGAGACAGTCCAGCCTTTCTTTACGTGCAGCGGATGAATGTCCTGGGCTGGCTCTTGCGGAGACACGCGGGGCTGCAGGAGTGCGACAGAACGGTCGTTCCAGCTAAAGGTCGGCAGACCTACGCGGGAGAGGGGCGATGGTGTGACAGCCCGCCCCGTAATTGGACCATACATAAATATCGCAGCGCCTTTAACTCGTGCTACTGCTGTGGCTTAAACTTTATCTTTAATTCCTTACCTGTACCCCCTGTCTCTGCCACAATAACATTTTAAGTTTGATTTATTATAAATATTTTAATACGGATAATAATAACTAAAAGTATTTGGCCTAAAAAGCATAAATGAAAAAGCTGTGTAGTCATAAAGTATGTATGTACAGAGAACAGATGACAAGCAACCTAGATTTTGTATTATGAACAGGGTAATGCCATAAGCTGTTGAAGAACCGAAGTAACAAAATGCAGCAGGCTGCTACTTCTGATGTCTCTGAGCTCAACATAACCCAGTACTATTCTTTTATAAACTATGAAACAACGCTGGCATATTGAAAAAACACACAGGCTCATGCTTAATGTGTTAACAGAGGTACAATAGACTTACTATGTGTTTCCAGAGACGGAGGGTGGTCTGAAAAATTAATGACTGTGGTGGTTGAAAATTAAGTGAACTCCCTAATATATACTGTTGTTGATCCACTGAGTTTGGTGTTTAGCATTCCTCAACAGGAGACTAAATCTTTGCAGCCATTTCACAAGAGATGCTGGCGCCCCTAACAGAAATGTATTCAATAATCTTTTATAAAAGTCCATCAGACTCCAGCGTTTTCCTACCCCTGCTGCGAAGAAGTCCCAGAATAAATCACATGTGCGCACATCAGGTGCGTGCTGAGGACTCTGTAGCAGAAGAGGATGCGCGTCAAGAGGACATTTAAAATAATTTCTAATTTCTATTCAATTAGCAGTATAACAAAAAAAAGGAACATGAGTCGCAAGCCTCAAAGTTTGCAAAATTAGTTACATCCACGCGGTATTTCTGATTATTACTGATCTGTCAATTAGAAAAGTATAGCTCAGATCTCCACAATCGTAACCTTCCTGAGCTCAGCTCGGCAGGAGAGCACAACTCGCTTCAGAAACTCGCTCCCACAGAAGCAGAGGTGTGTGAGGGACACCAGCTGTCAGTGGACTCTGCAGTTCGAGTGCTTTTTACCCCAAAATTCCCATTTGGCAAACAAAAAATTGAAACTTAAGACTCCCACGTGCCTTTACGTCATGATAATCTGCGCTCAGGGACACTGCCCTGCGGGTTAACATCCGGATGAAGAAGGCATACTCCAACTTAAAGGGTAACGTGGATACAATGAAGTAGCTTAGTTTAAGTTTGCAGGAGGTGAGATGAGAAACATACAGGAATAAGAATTCCAAGTAGGGCCTTACCGGCACTTAAAATGGATATTAATAGAGAAAAAAGGACACTTGTGCTCTGAACTGCTTGAGTCACAGAAGTGTTCCTGTGACCTTATATTTTACCATTTCTTTTTCAGATCCAGTTCCAGCCTTGGATTTAGGACAGCAGCTTCAGCTGAAGGTTCAACGCATGCACGATATTGAAACAGAGAACCAGAAACTTAGGGAAACTCTAGAGGAATACAATAAAGAATTCGCCGAGGTGAAAAATCAGGGTAGGTAGAGACATAATATTTTATCAGCTTTTAACGCGTACTGAAATTTGGAGACAAGGATTAAATTCAGTTTTATTTCTTACAGGTAAGGTTGACGGTAGACATGAAATTCAGTGAGATAGTCTATTATAGCTGCTTCTGTATTTATGCACCAAGTGTGACTGTGGGGAGACTCTCTGGATTTCTTTAAAAGTTTTATCTTCTGTAGCACCAAGGCAGAGAATGTTCTTCTGCATATTCAGTTGTAGCCTTCAGCGCTACCTGAAAATTACACCCCTGCCTGAAGTTACATGTAGATATTTTATGAGAGGTGGTGCTACTACTGACATGGAGCCGAATGGGGGTGTGGGTGCTCGTAGCACATATAGACAAATAAAAAATCCAGGATTTTATACGCACATACAAATCTGTACAAAGTGGAATTTTTCCTGTACTCTGTTTTTCCTTATCTAAATCTGAAATATCTGAAATGTGTTGCTGGAGTACATTCAGCAGACATACTTCATATTTACTCTAGAGACTATGAGCAATGACTACAGAGCAATGTAAATACAAGCTAATACTGTTTAATTATTTAAGTAAGTTTTAATGAGACCAGAGTACATGAAAATACATGAAAATCTCAATGAGATTTAAAGCCTGTTGTTGTTAAGGCTGTTCAAGTTTTCTTGTGATTCAGAAGAAAGTTTCCTGCACCAGGCAACAAAATTTGCTCCGTTGTACAGCTACTTGCCCATACGTGGGACTCCTCATTTCCATGTTGAGTTCTCAGTTCTGGGTGGTGGAAAGGTCCAGGCAGTTGGGAAAATGGAAAGGGTTTTTTTTTTTAAATACTGTGGAACTGGTGCACCCAAGTGGGTAACATTTGAAAACTCCGTTAGCAACTCAGTTGGTTCTGTTACATCTGGTTTTCAGCAGAAGGAGCATCTAAGCTATTCTATATTTTGTTTTAAGGTAACGGGTGTGACCTATGGAGAGGACAGGTATCAGCGTGCAGAGGTTCAGGCGGGATGGCAAAAGGTGTCCTGTGGGAGCCGTAGTGCTCTGAACCCCACAGTATCTGTGCTGGAAATGTTCAATAATTGCAGTTCACTCTGCAGGGTTTTCCCGAGACTGAGTTTATCCAGGCATAACATAGGGGTTCATCCCAGAAAGTGGAGAAGATCTTGACTCGCAGAGATTTTTGCTGTAAGCACTCATAAACTGGCATTTTTAATTCTCCCCAGTGCAGTTCACATTGTTTTTCACTCCAGTGCAATAGTTTTACACTCTGTTTCAAACAGGGATTAATAAGATATCCAGGGAAGAGCCTGTTGTTGGTGAAGGGTGCTTTGATCAGTTAATCCCTCTGTTTGGAGGGCTGTGTGTGAGCTATACGGTGCCTGTAAGAACTCCTTCCAAAACTGGTATAAATGGAGTGGCTGACAAGCTTTAGCCAACCTGGACAGTAAAGAAGACACTTAGTTCTTCCAGCAGTATAGAGGATTAAACTGTGCTTGTCCAACACATCTATTGTGAGGTGCCTGAAGCTAAAACCAGGTTTTTTTACAAAAGTCATGATTACTTTCCCATAATTGTGCACTTACTGCGTTCATTTTGGTAGTTTTGTTTCCTTTCAAAATGGATCATTCAGACTTACGCATTTCTGTGAGATTATTTTGCTCTCTGCTCCTCCGTATACCTGTATGCTTTTGCAGATCTGTGTCTGAAAATACCTGGAGCAAAGGTGTCTCGGGTACAAAGAGTACATCCTTTGTACGGAGGAGTGAGCATCCCTTTGTCTGGGTGAAGGAGCATCCTTTGCTCATTCAGGAAGAGATCAGAATTTGTATTACTTCCCGCATCTCAGGCGAGAATTTCCCGTTGCTTAAATAAAGAAAAGTGACATGTCCTTTTCACAGCCTGCCACTCAGTAATGAGCCTCATCTGATTTTTGCCTGGCTAGAAGACCCTGTTCCTTCATTCAAAGGGAACTGCTTTGCTGGCAATCATTTGTACCACTCTTCTCTCCTTTGTGGTGGCAGTGGCCCACCCTGCCTCCGGTGTGATTCGCAGAGAGCAGACCTCGTCACCAGCTATCTGCTGTTTGTACAGCTCCCGAGTCAAGTCTCAAAGTCTAGACTTCGAAAAGATTAGGTGTGGTTTTGTGTGATATCATAGAGCTTTTTTAATTGAGATTTTTTTCCCCAAGCCCACAGCCTTTTCATAGTAGAGTTCGTCTTTTTACGATGTTTCTGCAGAATGAGAAACTTTTTTAAGTCCAAAGGTATTTTTTCCTAAAGAATTGTTAATGGCATCTGTTAATAAGCTGATGTCTTTAAACCACCGCACCTCTGTGTGAGTACACTGCGATGTATTGCTAGCTGCGAGTCTTCTGGCAGTCTAACGCTTTTTCCAAATTCCATTATTCTTACAAAGCGTACTCTGGTGAATGTCCTGCTTTTCTCTTAGGAGCCCTATAAGGATTCAGTCCTTTCCTGTGGGTGGGATCGAAGGGCTCTCACGTAGGAGCGGATCTGTCCGTCAGAGGCTGTGCAGGTTTATGCATCTTCTCTCACCCATTACCAGGCACAGTAAATGCAAAGTAGCTTCTTTATCTGAGAGAAGGGTTTCTGCAAATTCCCTGGAAGGCTGCAAGTGCACTCAGAAAGTTATAGTAGTTAATGCTTGTGCGTAAAACCCGGTGTGGGTGACAAGGCAGTTAGAGCAACTAGAGTCTGAAGGGCTCCGGAGTGTCTCTTGAATCTGATCTACTACTAATACAGCAGTTAAATCTTAACTGCCGCATTTTTCCTCAGGTGTGAAGCAGAGCATCGCTGTAGCCCAGATATGTGTTCAATTAGTGTTAGATTGCATCTGTGCATGAGCCGTAGTAAAACTGCCTCTTTTTACAGGGGCACAGTTATATGAGTTAACTGTCCTATGTGTAAATGCGTACTTAAACCTACACTGGCACTTTATTAATCTCCACTCGGCAGCGAGCTAATTTGAGACTAGTCAATAAGGTGATATTATATTTTACAATTGATTTTTTCGTCGTCGTCGTCTTTTTTTTTTTTAAAGTCATGTTAGAGGAACCTTCTTTGCTCTGCTTTCCAGCAAACTCCATTGATCCTTCTCAACCTAAACACTTAAAGTTCAATTTAACATTTAGGGAGTAAAAGGTCTCCAAAGGGACTCATATCCATTGATTTTGTGTCAGAGTTGAAGAGCTAAAGTTTAAAACACACTGAGCCTACAGGGTAAGGAAAGCCTTGTGTTGTGGAACCACGTGGAGCTGTGTAAACTCATTCTTCCCCTATTGTTTTTCTGTAGAGGTTACAATAAAAGCACTTAAAGAGAAGATCCGAGAATATGAACAGACCCTGAAGAACCAAGCGGAGAATATAGCCCTTGAAAAAGAACAAAAGTTACAAAATGATTTTGCGGAGAAGGAGAGGTGAGTGTGCTGCTCCGCGGCTGTGGGTATTGTAGAGGAGGAGAGATGTATTTTTCTGTTTAATCTTCCCAGCCAGGGCTCTCTCTTCAGTGTACCGAGACAACTCATCTATTGAGCGATTCTGGCGATTTATGTGTTTGACACGGAATCATTTGATACTCAACTTTGCACAGAAAAACAATCGTGAAAGCGTGGAAGGATAACAAGGACAGATTGTTTCTTCTCGGTAGTGTTGGGCGGGCTGTGTCGCGTTCAGGAAGGTGCAAACCTGGTTTTATTCTTCACGAGCTGTGTTGTTCTTTGTGACACTCATCTCCCTGCGTTCGGCGGCGGTGTGATTCAGGCCGCTGTGTCCACGTGGTGTGTCACAGAACCACTGTGCCGCCTGCGCACCCTGAGCTGGTGAGGATCAAATGCTGGACCCAAGAGCTGGGGTAAAAGACACCTCACCCCTGCCCCTGTGGTAATGTCTAAGAGAGGGGATGTGCTCCTGAATTACCCTGGAAAGGTTTGCCTGTCAAAGTTAAGAAGTACTTTCGTTATTTATGATTGATTTTTGAAAGCATCTTGGATGTATTTCTCATCTCCTGCGAATGAGCAGGGAATGTTTGTGTCTTGTAGGCAAACAAATCAGGCAGGACAAGCCCAAGGGCCGTAAGAGGGAGGGAGTTCTTTGAGGTGGCAGTCCCTGTCTGGAGAATTTCTTTCTCCCATGGAGCAGTAACACAGAAGCTGTAACACATTTAACTTAGAGTGGGAGCCATTCAGCTTCGGAGAGCTTTCTAGTTGGTGTTTAAATTCAGGTCCGAGTAGGAAGAATCTACTGGTGAATGCTAAGCTTTTTTTAATTCATCAATATCTGTGGTTACTTTTTGGTAAGTAGCGTGTGAGCGGTGGCTTTAACGAGTGTAATTCAGATATACTTAAAAACAAACTAAAATGGCAGGTTTTGGAATGCAAATAAAAGCGTGTCTAAGAGAGGCTTCGAGTTCTCAAACTCTGTAATTTGGTACGAAGGGAACTGACGCATGTTTCTCGCTATAAATAGTTATTAACCTGGTCAGCAGCGCTGGAGAATAAATATATGCACCCTACAGAGTGCGAGTAGGATGCTGGTAGTTTCATAAGCCATTTCACAATTCTGACATGTGCAGAATTATCTTAAAAGCAATGCTGTAAAAGCAGCGGCTCCTGGGAGACATTGGAGCAACTCCCTTTCAAAGCGGAGCTTTAGAACTCCTGTAGTCCGGCCTTTAGTGAAGAGCATAGCGGCGGTGTGGGCACATGATGCTCAAATGCGTGTGGCTGACACAAACAAGAGAATATCGCCTGTGGACCTGAGAAATGTGAACGTATTAAAGGTTTGCTCGCGTTCTACAGATTTGTTTTGAAATACGTGTGTTTTTTAAAGAGTAGCTAATAACACTGCTGTGCTTGGCATCCACTGCGGCTGTGCTGAAACAGCTGCCGCTCCTATTCACTGTATCAGTTATGGCAACAAATTTCTTCATTATGACAGTCAAATGGAAATGTATCATTCTTCTTGTACTAACTTTGTACAACAGAGGGTGCCTGTGACAATTTTCTTAATGTGTGTGACATTTCCAAAACAAATTATGCTCAAGAAAAGCTTCCACTAAAGTTGTCATTTATATAGCAGTCAGCTCGTGTATAATGTTCACAGCTTATGTTGTGAGGTGGCTACACTGTTAAAATTTTAATAAGTGGGACTGCAGAGTATGAACAGTATTGCAATGTGACATGATTTATGGGCTCCGCTGAAGCACCTTGTAGCCTGTGTGGTGTTGTCAGTTGTCTGATTACAGCTGAGACATTTAATCACTCCATCTTCCAAATTTGCAAAATACAAATAAGTTGTTTAACGTGATCTCGAGCTCTGTTCTCACCTCTTCTCTTCCCTTTACAGAAAATTGCAGGAGACACAGATGTCAACAGCCTCGAAGCTGGAAGAAGCTGAACACAAAGTTCAAGCTTTGCAAACAGGTTTGGCATCGCTGTTCTGACCTATACCGATGATCGGGCTGGAGGCGAGAGCGTAGGGAGCGTTCAGAGCATCGGGCCTGCGTGTGAACCAGCTCCTGGAGCGCAGGGAGATCCAACGGCCTGAACGCGCTTTGTGAATCAGGGCTTGGTTTGGGCTTCACACCTGAAGCAAACGCTTGCGTTGCCGCCAGTCTGTTGGTAAATACAGTGGACGAGGCCGAGCGTGAAGCACGTACGGCTTTAGAGCATCGCTGCAATTCAAGCAGGCCGCAGAGCTTTTCAGCCGCGGTGTGTTTTGTTCTAGTTTTACACATTTCTGAGCTTGGTGAATACACGTAGTGACGTGGGTTCGGTAGGAACCCAGCTTCTACCGGAGGGTCTTGCCTGGTGCTGTGGCTTCCCTGCCGTGAATTTTCATCTCCGCATACTTACAGATCCCAGGTCTGGACACATTTGGTTTTGTTTACTATGGCAGCACAAGAAATTTCATTCCTTGAGTTACTGCAGTAAATATTTCAAATGAATAAGCAGCTTATAGGAAATTAATAATGTCTAGCTTTGTTAGGCAGAAACTGGGAATTTTTGCTATGTAAAAGAAATGGAAAACTCAGCAGCTATGTTTTTTCTAAGTCATAATGGTTTGCCTAGGTAGAAAGATAAAGCAAAGAATTTTTCATCAGGAGGTGTACAGCGTTATTTATGGCTGAATAAAAAGAAAAAGAATAGTCTTTTTGCTTTTCCCTGCTGTTACAGCGCCGTAATGCTTCATGTTTATGCCTTTCAGCCTTGGAAAAAACCAGAACGGAGCTATTTGATCTGAAAACAAAATACGATGAAGAAACTACTGCAAAGTAAGATTCCACTGTTTTCTTTCTATGTCTTCCTTCAGGGTACCACTGCTTTTTTTGTTTTGCATCTGTCTGCTGGAGACAGACGAGATGGAAGAGGTTCAGGAGTCCAGATTTGCTGGAAAACATGGTCGTAATTTGGCCTCCTATAGAGACATTATTAGTTTTCATATTTTCTTCTACCCAACAAGATACTTTTCCCAGCACACATGCTGCTGCATTCCTGGTTTTAGTCTCAGGTCCTGCATCTACTATAGATCTCTTGTACTATGTTATTGCTTATATTTTCTTTAGAAATAGGGCAATTTCAGAAATAAGATTTTGCTGCGATCTTCTAATCTTTGTGAAAATAAAATTCAGTTTAGTGAAGGATTTCTGTTTCACTGTTAAGGACTCTGATTCTTTCTGCTTCTGGGGTAGCGGTCATCACTCTGACGGCTTCGCCCCAAATTACAGAGCGTAGCATTATAGGCAGATTTTTCTTGTTTTCAAGCAAAACGTGAAGGTGGAGTCTCAAAAATATATATCCTTGCCTTCTTAGTGGCTACTGTTTTCAATTATCTCCTAGTTTTATTAGCAATCAGTGCAGGAGGCAACAGAAGAGAGACAGACTTCTGCTGGTTTTCTTTGAACTCCTTCATATTTAAGAAAAATTAGTAATGAGAAAGAATTCTCATGATCAGCAGTTTTAAGCCCAACGACCCGTTTCTGTGTCTGGAAACGGGATGGGAAAGAGGAAGCCATTTCAGAAGGGTGTCCCTGGCCTGCTGTAAGGACAGGGGTTGGAAGATGCACGTCACATCCCTGCGCCCACTACCCACGTCCCATGGAGCCCCAGCTTCACCTCCGCTTCCGAGCAGGCGGGTGGTGGGGTGAATGGAGAGGAAAACCCTTGCTCCTGCCCTTACCAGCCGTTCTGGCACAGGAGAAGTGGCTCGGGAAGGCTGTTGGCAGGGACAAGAGAAGCTCTAGGGGATGGATGGAAGGGGATGTAGGCTGGAGGGGAGGAATGGCGTGGTCTCGGTTTTCTCTGTAGGTAAATGCTTTCTGGTACAGCTTGTGGCAGGCTGGGTAATACAGGTTTTTCAAAACCAGTCAAATCAGCAACAACTTTTAATTTCTTAGTGCGGTTCTGCAAGCGTCGAGGATCCAGTTCCTCACTGAGTACATGGAGAACTTGGACCTTCCAAAATTCAACCCATTGTAGTTAAGAACCAGCACTTGGAGTTAAAACACCTTTTACGTCATTCAGAATACTCCTTTAGGGAAATTTTTGTTTTGTTCTCTAAGTCCAGTTTCCTTTGAGTTCCCATAAGGTGATAGAAGTACGTTGTTCCCTCATTGATGTCACCCTTGTCTGAGAGACACCTCCTAATGGTGTTGCTGCTGGAGCCCTACATTACAGCAGCTTGCCTCGATGGTTTTTTCCTGCGTGTCACGGATGCTGTTGCTGTTATTTTGTCTTGCCTCTGTGGGAGCAGAGATCAGGGCTCAGTGGTTGTAGGCACCGAACCTAATAACCCCTCACCCTCTTTAATGTTTTCATTTGCAGAATAATCGCTTCATTTTTTCATACTTTTTCCCTAAGTCATGGCATTTATTTTATACTGAGCAAAAGACATCCTCTGAAATGTTTGTTTGCATTTCTAATGTGTTTCATTCTTTTAGGGAGATTCATGCGGAAATATTTTTGTATGATCTTGGTTACAATTCTTACCTAATATATATAGAATTACGTAAAATTAGTAGCATCTGCAGCAACAAGAAGTTTATTGTGTTCTGTAGCAGAATGATTACAGAGGCTGGGTCTCGAATACAGTGATCCTGGAGCTGAATCCTGAAGCAGACACTAAGCATGTACTTTATCTCCCAAACTAATGTGCTGTGAAAACAAACTTGTAGGACCTAATAACAGCAGAAATATTTTATCATTGCTTTGGATATTTATGGCAGGAATAGTTCTTGCATAACGACAGTCTGCTGTAGCGTTTGGAGCCCAAATTTTGCAATATGGAAATCTAGAAAAACATGAAAAGGGAACTGAATGTAGGCACTGAAATTGAGTCATCTATTTTAATTGTAAAAGCTGGGAGAAATGTTGAAAAAACACCAATAAAACCGGTGAAAGACAGTTTGATTCTTTTCTAAAAAGAAACCCTCTTTTGATCTAAGTCTGAAAAGCTACTTGTATTGCCAATTTTAATTTTATGTTTTAAAAACATGTGATTTTTATCTTAGGCCAGAATTGTTAGTTTTACAGACGCTTATTTGATGCAGATGAATTGGAGTGCCTTCAGGAAAAAAAAAGATAATTGTCAATTTTTTAAAGCTAACAGTGCTTTTAAGATTTTTCAGTTCTGGAATAAAGCTGTCTTTCAACTTTTTGGAACTTTGAAAATCTTTCAAACAAAAAAAGAAGCGAAGGAAACACACAGTAAGAAGTCTTCAGTATCAGCATTAAGGAGTCTGGATTTTGTCCTAGTGACTGGTTGTTGTGATCTTAAAGTTGGACATCATTATGTCAACTTGTTTGTTTATCTTTTCAAAACATCCGCGGTCAAAGTACTACCTGCAGAGTGAGGTGTGGAGGTACCGGCCCAGCCTGATGCTGCAAGGCAGCTGCAAATGAGACCGCCTGCTGAAATTAAAACCTTCCTGTCGTCCCAGCCCCTAAAACTCCGCCGTCCCTTTGCCAGCGAGCAGGTAGCGCGTGTGCCGCGGGAGCGGGGGTGCTGCCCTGCCCCTTCCCCGCCTGCCGGGCACCCGCGGGCAGGGCGCTGAAGGTGTTAATGACAAAAAGAAGTTGATTATGTGCAGTCATTGCAGCCTGTCAGCTGGGATATCAGAAGCTGCGTTTGACAAGATGGCAGCAGCAAAGTTTTCCATGTGTAGGCTTGAAGTAAAATGTAATTAGCCTTTATGTGCAGAACAAGGATCCATTGATGAATACAGCTGGTCTTTGTTTTCTTCTGTCATTGAGTGTGGGAGGTAAAAGTGTTCTTCTTCATGTTTATTAATACAAGATTCCTTAGACAAATGGCAAGCACAGTTTAATATTTGTTGGAACACAGAGGGGCTTGCCAAAACAGTTGTTGTGTAAGAGGATTTCAAGGTTTTCAGATTATAATCATCTCTGGGTTAAATAAATGAATGATTACTCTGCCTTTTTCAATTAAAGAGGCACATCCTCTCTCGAGGCCTGATACTGATTTTGTTTGCTGTCCCACACGTTTCTATCAGCAAACCTGGATTTAACCAACACTAATGAGTTTGATCTGGAGATTCTATTGGAGCTGGAACCAAAAAGCAAACTCAGGCTTGAGTTTCAGGAAAATTAAAGAATGTTGGGTGGTTGGTTTTTTTTTTCCTAGTGCAGCAGACCTTTTTTTTCTTCCTCCTCTGCAGAAAACGAAACATTCTTGTGTGCATTTCCTTAGTTTTCAGGGGACAAACTGTTCTCCTTGCTAACATCGCTCTTTCACTTCTGGTTTGCTGCAGAGTCCGAGCAAGTGTTTGGGATTCCCAGCTGAGCGGTGAATGCTCCCAGCCAGAGCGGTTTAATTCCAGTTTTAGATCAATTCCAGAGCCACCTCTTTGCTCCGACCCCTCCTCTCCCCCAAGCTAAACGAATTCTAATTGGAAAAGGATCTTGGGTTGTAGCACATACAGTAGGCTTGTTACATTACTGTTAACATGTGGGCTGAGGCTCCCTGCCTTTGATGAAAGAAAATATTGAATTTCACTGAAATGCTACATTTTTACCAGTAAATGTTAAGTAGTCTTGTGAGGATTTTAGGTACTGTCCCCCCTCCTGCCATAAAAAACCTTCATGAAAAGCAAAAAATATTTAAGTTAAGGATGTCAGTCAAAGCAGCTCTGCTACCAGTTTGGTTCCTTGTGCGATTTTCTGAAAGGTGCAGACTCTTTGTTCTTCTAAAAGTATTGCATGCATAGAAAATGCAATGGGGAAGGAGGGGGTTTTCATATTTGCTCAAGTAGTCACCTTAAAACAACTACTTTCAATAACTTGTAGAGAAATACTTTGCCTTCCAGTCTGTGAAGCAGAGAATTGTCCTTCCACAGGTTAGATTATTTTATTTTTGTGGCAGCACAGCTAAGGACGACCCAGGAGAGCACATTGGTGCAGCGTCATGAAGACCACACACGGGTGGAATATCCCAAATTACCCCACTGTATAGATCCAGTGGACTTATTTTAATCCTGGGCTGCATTTTAATGAAAACTAAATCTGAAAATGAACAGAGTGTGGTTGATGAGAGCGCGGTCTGCGAGCTTTGCTCTACAAGAGTTTTTCTTTAAGGCCTGAACTGGAAAACTTGACTCAGAAAATTTCAGTATCAATATTAATGCTCCTTTTCTTGCAGTGGTCAAAGACCTCGGGTCAGCCGGGGTGGGCACCGGGCACCTCTTACAGAGACTTTCCCTGCCCTTACGGCATGAGATCATGACAACGTAACAGAAGTTAATGAAACAAATAGGTAGAAGCTCAGGAGTGGGAGGACAAAGTAATGCCTGTTTTCATCCCTACAGCCTGCTTGAAAATAAATCCTCAAGTAATCTGCGCCAAGTCAGGGGTGGGTGACAGATGGGGAGCGCTGAGGCCGAGGCAGGCGATGGTGTCAGGCAGGCAGGAGGGAACAGCTCCTCATCTTACCTGCACACAGGCAAGGCACTCGAGTCCCTGGTTGTGGGGAAATAAGAGGGTTTGGGGATTAGACACCAAAAATACCGTAGCAGAAGGGGATGCCTGTGTTGTTTGGCTGTTTGGGGTGAAGGGTGCTCCTCTTCCTGCTCGTTATCAGACCTGTTCTCCAGGCATCAATGTAAAGTTCTAATGATGTGGCTTTCTGCGTGGAAGGGGGGTAGGATTGGGCTTGAAGGCCCAGTAGTTTGAGAGAGTTCCTGAAGAATTATTTCTGCCTAAAGTTACGTGATGGAATTGGAGTTCAAGTATTCATGTGGAATCTTCTGTTACACTGGGGCAAATCTCAGTTAACTTGGACTTCAGGGGAATAATTCCCAATATAGAGGGAGAATTGAATTTGGCCTATGAATTATTTACTGTAATTTTTTTGAACAAATCTTTCTTGTTTAAGTGCTGGCTGGTACCAGTATATCACTTCTCAAATGTTTGTAGTCTTCCATTTTGACGGTGCTCAGGGTCAAACTAAGTAAAAAATAAAGTCGTGCTCCCTCCAGCATCACATAATTACTGTGATAGATGGTCTCAAATGCTGCTTCCCCCCACTGAGCATGAAATACTGTAGTTAGGGTGGTTGTGTTGTACATGACATGAAATAGCTTCTATTTGCTGTGCCTTTAAGGTCTTAAAGTTTCCTATTTCCTGTTCTTTTGATGAGTCATTAACTTCTAATGCTTGTCTCTGGAATTATTGCTGTATTTAAAGTGATTTCCCTAAAAAACAGGAGATGGAGAACTTCATAGGCCGTGCCTGTTACAGTTTTTTCTCCTCTTAAATTTCCTAGTCATGCTGCCATCAGTGAAACCCCGGGACTAGTGGTGATGGGGGGGATGAGAAACCAGGGAAGATGTTACAGAGAACTAATTTTTTTACTTTTTTAAGAGAAAAAAGGGAATAATAATTGAATTTCTTAAATCTTACCAAAAGCTCTGTCTGTGTTTTACATTTCGAGATATTTGTTAAAAGTTTTGATTGTGCCTTACGCAAAACTCAACAGGCTAAAAGTCACGATGTGGCATTAAAATTTTGCTTTAAAACCTAGAAATGAATGAAATGCTTTGGAGATCTGCTTCTGGTTTTGATCAAAAGCTCTTGTGTGAAATAGGGCTTGAAAGTCCATGTGCAAAGCAGCCTTATTTTGTCAAATTTCTGGTTCAGCCTACAGTGAAGCCAGAAAAGCTGCAAGATGGTGTGGTGTGGGGAGTGAATTACAGTGTTACCATAAAACACTTAAAAAGGTAATTACTCAGTAACACTTACAAAGGTAATTACTCAGTGAATACTGAGTGCTTGCTTTGAAATGTTTTCATTAGCCTGTACTCTTGGGTAGGGAAACTGAGGCATGAGGAGTAACTATGATGCTCAAAGGCAACAAGCCTGGTCTTGGCTGGAGTCTAGAAATATGCAGACATGAGAATCATAAACCACAAGCTGGCAAAAAGCTTTTTATTATTTTTAATTTCTAAGGACACATTTCTGAGAACTCTGTATAAAACTGAGCATTTGGAGTCTGCAGGAATTAGCGCTGTAGCTGGGCTCTGTTGTCTCTTTTGTAGGACTTCTAATGCGTGCAATTAGTTAATGTAACTTTTTGACGGCACAGAAGTGCCCTAGGTCCTTTCAGGATTTTTTTTGTTTGTTTTTTAACCTCAAGTGAGACTGTTCAGTTCATTTTTTCAGTATAGCCTAAAAGCTGGTGTTATTTAACAGGCCAAAGTAGAAAAAAAATAGCCTTAGGGTATTCCAGCATATTCTAGTCATCACCCTGTTATCTATAACCTTGGATTGACATGAGATCCTTAGATGAAAATCTTTAAATAAATGCAAAGTACTGCATCAAAGGGCCTCCCGCTACTGTGCCAGCCATGATGCTGTTGGTCACCCCGAGCGTGGCTGCAACCACGGCTCCTTCCTGAGCATGAAACGGGATGGAAGGGGCTGCAGCATCCGCCATGCGTGGGTCTGTATGAGAGCACAGCATCGCTGTCCTGTCTCTTCTCACTTGATCTTGCTGGAGCCAAACGTCTTCAGGCTATCGCCAGCTCCCGCAGTCCGCCGAGCAGAGGGACCACCAGCATGTTCCAGCAGTCCCAGCAGACACTGGCTCTCCCTGCGAGTCCCACAAAAGGGCAATCCAAGTTTTTGAGCCATCCTGCACCAGTAGCCCGTTTTATCTGTAACAGCTGAACTCGGTAAGGTGCCTGGGACAGGTCTGTGAGGAAGACGAGGAGCGAGTTAAGGGAAGGAGCACCCTTCTTGCGAAGGCACATCTGCCCCTGAGCTCGGACAGGGTTCTTGGGCCTCCGTGTCCTGGTCAGCTAAGCTCAGTTTTCACGCAGCCCTTTCATGCATGCCTGCAGTTATAATAGTCTCATTTTTTTTTAATGCAAAGCAGCAAATGAACAGAGTTATTTTGGTACAGTACCACTTTCTTGGGAGGTCTTGTCTGTGAAAGCAAGTAGGGCACGTGGCGCTGCGGTGGCTCCTCCAGCACAGCTACTGCTGGGCTGGGATCATGGCGAAGGCCGTCAGGATAAATCCTTGAATGATCAGAAGCAAATGGTTCATTGGTTTTCAGTTGGGACCTGCTGTGTGTCGTGTGCAGGTGTGGTGGGTTATCTAGTTCCAGTCACAAAGCAAAGCTCTCCATCGGGCTCCAAGTTTAACTGGCAGTTACTGCAGCAGCCGTCCCTGCCTCGCCACACAGGCACTGTACAGGCTTTCCTTCCTGACACCTACTTGAAACTCTCCTTGTGCTCTTTAGATGGATTCCAGCTGCTTTTCCCACTCCTGTGTGATGAGAGCGCAGGTGAAAATTGAGTCACGTGCTGCTGCGTGTTGTGCTACCTCATTTAATGGAAAGAGATGGCTGTCCTGGGCAAGGACGGAGGTTCAGGAAACTTTGTAAGATCCCAAGCACTGAAACTCTTTATCCTGAGAAGCAGAATAAAGATATCCTGAGAAACAGCCCCTCTTCTGCCTTCACCTTCACTTTGGAAGGGCACGTGTTTGCTGTGAGAGCTGGACCAGCTGTCCCGTGTACCACAGTTTCATACAGAGAGCTTTCATGTTCATCCGCTGCTGGCATTTGGGGTTTTTGCCTCTTCCAAGGACGGGGAGGTGTGTGCCATCACTGTCGGTGACATATATCTGACATATCTGTGCCGTATCTGGCACAACCCTTAGGGACGTGTCCCTGTGCTGTTTCCTCATTAGACTGGTTTTTCAGCCTCTCATTGGATATGCCTGAATGCGTCTGATCCCGTCCGTGCCTTAAAATGTTGCTGTGACGCCACAGCTATAATCCATCTTACTGCAGAAGCAGGGATGTTGCCCTCCCCGCTGTTGCTTTAAAGATAAAAGCTATTTCTGTTTGGTATCAGCTATCAGTATCTATCAATCAGGAACTTTGGGGTGTTCACATTACTCAGGGTAAAGGTTACAGGAGGAAGGCCTGTGCCAGCAGCACTGTACAGGTCATCGCTGCTGCCTTCACCAGGGCTTTAAAACTTCATTATTTCTCCTGCCCACCCCCATGTACATCTTTGCCTTCTGTTTTAGCCCTTACCCTCGATGCCTGTGGCAGAAGCAGAGCTGGGGGGGAAGCGTCTCTCTTGGCATTACGTGCAGGAGTCACCCTCAGCACTTGCACCTCTCCATTTGCCCCGTGCCCTGGTTGCAGGAGAAAAGAGGATTTAGGTCTGCAGACTCGGAGCAGTTTGGGCAGTGATACAGCCATGAAGTGGTGGCCCAGAAACGGTGGCATTTCCAGTAAATCAGAGACTTCTCTGAGAAGCATGTGCAGCTTGGAGCAGGTCAGCGTGTGGGTTGGCCATGCTGCCTGCGATGCCAGGGGAGCGTGTCCTGTCTGGTGCAGCCCCTTCTAGGCATGCTGGAGACATTGCTTCATGGCACCTAAGAAATATTGTCTCATTTACGTACCCTCCGATCTCAATTAAAAGTCAGCAACACCACGTGGGCCTGCAGTTTTGTGTCACAGAAAATACCTGGTGTGACAAAACTGCATCTCGTTATCTTGATGAATTTTTTTTTTTAAACACGAATAAGATTTTTGAAATACTATCTTTGAATAAGAAACTGAGAATGCCAAACATAAGGAGCTAGGAACCAGGATTGTGCACTAATTCAGGGATTTGGAAGAGAAGGATGTTGGCCAGCTCATGGAACAGAAGGGATAAAGCAGGGTGGTGGAGACATTAAATCCAAGAAAAACAATGGGCAACACGCAGGCCTGTTAATAACTTCATTAACATTCATGTAAAGCATTAAATAAACAAATGCATTTACAACCCTGTAAGCCTGCGATTATTAACCCTTAACATCTTTCCGGTGTGTTTCTGCAGGAGCAGATGACAGCGAAGGTGGCGGTTTTGTCCCTGGGACGGCCTTGCCTCCCTTTTTTTTAACATCTTGAAGAACTGAGTCGCAGGGAGATGGGGGACGGGGAGGCCAGGCCGTGTCACAGCAAGGATCAGAACAAAGAAACCAAATCAGTGGCTAGCAGAAAGGACAGCTTCTTCCTTCATTTCGCTTAGATGCAGCTTCTTGATGCCCCAAGTAAACCCTAGCTGATGGGATCTTGCTGGCAAGTTTTAAATGCCTGTTAGTAACAAATTTTGAGTGAAAAATGAATTTGACTGAAGCGCTGCCTTAGGGTTGCTCATCTTGTGTAGCAGTTTTTCAGTGGTTTGTAATAGATGATCTTTGGTTACTTGTGATCACCAACTGTACAACCTGTCTTCATTCCTCCCTCAAACTAATGAACTTCCAGCTGAACGCTGTATTTTTTTTTCCTCCCCCCAATACAGTTCTTTTATCTGTGAGGGGTTTTAGGCTCGTCTGGACTTGATTTGTTTTGTGCTGGCTACTAGGCATAAATCTCTTTGGTTCCCTGTGGGCTGCACGAGCTAGATGATACACCTGCCCCCCTCCTCCTCCTCGGGATGAACTCCGCTGGTTCAGCCACTCGGAACCTGGATCGCTGCCGTGAAGTCAGTCTGGTTTCCAGCTACCCTAACAAGCATATAGAAAAAAATAAATACAGAAGAAGTGCCAGGACAGCTTGTGTCCAATGGCTTACATACATTTTCTTCCTTTTCCTTCCTTCGATTCAAAATTCAGGGAATAATGAATCTTTCTGTTGTGGTTGGTGCTAAGCAGAGTTGCAGGGGAGGATTGTGAAACAGGTAACTTCCTCTGCATGGTTTCCTCGAGACATTGTCTTTACTGATGTTTCATTTCCTGTGTATTTCCCCATTTATGGTATGTGCGTTATTACCCTGTCTGCAGACCGTGGTTCTATCAGGCAGATAACCTGAGGGGCACATATGGCTTTCATAAAAATATAACACCCGTTTCCATCATTGTGAGCCGTGTCATCTACCAGTTGGGTTGCCATAAATTGCTGTGAGATGCATGCAGCCTTCACCAGTGGTGAGGAGAGCATAACTTAACCGCGGAGTAACTAACCATCTTAATAAATCTAAATCCACTCTTTGCTGGAGACACTTCGGGGAGAGCGGGAACAATTTCTCCAGCCTGTTATCCCACGTGGTCCCGGGAATGTAAAGGGTAAGTAAAGCTGTTCTGCGCAGAGATTCCTATACCCTGCTCTGTGTTTCACCCTCTATGTTTGGGAATCTCTGTCTTATGTAAAACAAATAAGAAGCGCTGCCAAGCAGCTGGTTTTGCAGCCAGAGTGCCCAGCATCCTTGTTCAGGGCCGTCATTAAAAGATTTCGTGAAACAGCCTTAAAAAATGAAAAGTTTCCTTTCTGAGAGAGAGAGAGATAATTGAACTCATTGATTTGTTTCACGGTTTGTTTGCCCTTTCATTCCCTTCCTGAGGTGCTGTTTGTTGAGGAATGTCTCCAATTGCCAGAAAGACAGTGGGGTGTCTAATATTTCCCCGCCAGCTCTCCTTTCAGCCAGAGCAGAGTACTGTGGCAAGCCTACGATATGAATTTTTAATGCAGAACTTTATAACATAGCCCTTGCAGCACGGCTGCACTACTCTCTTGAGCTTTCAGATTTAATGCTCTGATGAACAGAGCACAGACTTGGGGCATTCGACAGCAGTCAGAATTAACCCCTATGTTACCGAGCGTGTAGCAGTTAATTTCCCTGTAGATTAATACAGATCTGGGAGGAAGGATTCCAGATACCCCTGCATTGGAAAAGTATTGGAATAACTTGGAATGTGACTCCCAAATTATGTGGTGCATTTTCCCGCTTTTGCTAATAATGGGAATTCTTAAGGCTATTTACTTTTCCTGGGCTCAACAATGATGCAGTCGTTCGGTATTGGATTAGAACGACGCTGCCTTGACCACTGCCTGAGCTCTGATAATGACCCATGCTGGTAGGCTAGCTATCCAAAAAGGGGAAAAAATTAAATTAGCTCTGTAATGCATCATTGTAGATTAATTTGCCATAGGAATGCTCTTCCAGATCGTATCATTTAGTTGTTTATGCCGGGAATCGTGATAGTCTATCTGAGGGGATTTTGCTCTGTTCAGAGTATGATGTTAACTAGGTGCAGATGTTCTTATTAGTCCATCACCTTATTTACCTAGCGAGAAGTGCAGAGGCCAGCAGCACAGATAAGCAGTCCAAATTATTACTCTTCAGGGCATTAGCACATCTTTGTCAGTGTGGAATTTCATCTGTCATAAAGCTGCCTGTTCACCCGGCTTGTTTTAGTGTCTGGACTTTCTACTTTTCTGCAGTCTTGATAATAATAATTCTGCTTTACTGCAGTTAGTGCCACTGTGACCTTCATCGGCTTTTCTAAACCATCCCTTTACTTATTAAACAGTACTGGTCCTGATGTATAATCTGGAGGATATTGCCCTTAAAATCCTGTAAATTCTGTGTAGTCTTTGCCTTTTTCATAGGGGATTCTTCTCGGCTGTAGAGCGGGACGCAGGCAGGACCAGCCTTGTCGGGGACCTCGACAGGATTTTGTCAAGAGAGAAATGCAGCATTTGTAGCATTAACTTTGATAATAGAGAAGAAGTCTGGTGTATTTAAACTGTGATAGGACTGGTGTAAGCTGGAGAGAATTAGACGGGACACAGAACATGCAGAGGTGGTAGTGGCACTCAGGAGAGAGACTTAGCGAGGAGTTTGTACTCTGGTGATGTTAAAGCATTTGCTTTAAACCCTTGCGAATGAGACACGCAAGTTGTTCTTAACTGATACTACGGAAGTGCATTTACACTTTTTAATCATAAATCAGCATCTCTGCTTTGGTGCGACACTGACACACTTGTTTCAGATGAGGTTTTCTAAGCAGCTTGTCTTATTGATTATAGGCCTAAGATTGTCTTTACTTCCTCCACTGTTATTACTGACTCATGAGATTAAGGTTTTCAAGGCTCATTACTAAATGCAGAGAGATCTCGTCGTTTCATTCAGCAGTTCTAGGCATCTATTAACTTTACTTCTATTAAAAAAGCACAGTATTTTGGTAGAAAATCTAGTGTAAAACTTTGTCTTATGGCAAGGCCACTCCTGTGTTCATGTCCTGCACTGGTAATTAGCTCTACATCTTATTTTTGTTGTGTCAAGCACACTACCTAAAACAAGGCTGATGACTCAGTTTAGCCAGATGTAAAAAGGGGCAAGGCAGCACTTTATTAATGTGGATAATCTTTCAGTCCTCGGTTAGAAAAGTGGAAGTGCTGTTCTGATGTTTGCATTGTAGCCCGTAAAAATAAATGTACATAAATAGAAGTACCTAAAATGCATTTGCTGACCATTCATTTGGACAGTGCCATCCGTTAGGTCATTCTGTGGTGACTGGAAATACTCTTCTTTCCTGGAGGTTACACCAAAGAAAAAAAGAGGCATACGGCATCTGTCAGAGTGGAAATGCAGTGTTACCACCAGCTGCCCCATAGCACGGGCATTCGAGCTCCCTGGAATGGGCAACTCGAATCATTGCAGCGTTTTTCATTGTCTTACCTGTGAGGAGCTTCAACGTGGGAGTCTTCTGCTTTTACTGAGCCAAAGGGGAAATATTTATTTAATGACTTGTAGCAGATTTTTATATGCATAGTGGTAGAGTTGAGGAGCGTGACTCATAGGAAGTAAAAAGATCAACAAATTCAGTGCCTTTAACTGTTTCAAGTTCCTCGCCACTGTCTGTCCCATTTGGGGGAGGGAATGAAGACTGCAGAGGAGCAAGAGGCAGAGTCTCCCAGCCTGAGTTCCGGAGACGCCTCTGCCTCGTGCTCCCTGCCTGGACCCAAATCCTAGTGACAAGCAAACACGGGGTCTTCTAGAAGGTCTCAACTTAGACACTTAGAGGGACGCTCACCTTCTGTGGCTTTGAAGTTTGCCTGCATGGCCAGGATGATCTTTTCCTGTTACTGACCCAAGATCAAGTGTTGATTTTAATTTTTTTTTAATTGCATGCGATCAGAAGAAGGTAGCCGCCGTACTAAGTTATGCTTTTTAATCACAGATTTTGATGTTGAGATATGCAGGATCTGGATCAGGAGGCACTATCTGGACTTGCTTAAACTTGAGGCTCAAAACCAGAATTAATACAAGTTCTGCTTTTAAAAATGCAAGTAGATGACTGGAATGGCTTGTATTCCTAGGGCAGAAGTTGAAATAATTAAATTGCAGCAGAGTGCATGGTACTGGCATCTTTGAAGATCATGGCAAGAAGGTATTCCTCAGTAACATCCGCAGCTCTGTCAATAACGTTCACAGGCCAGGGTTGGTTTGGGTGTGTGGAGCCAGGAGGGAGATGTGCACTAGCCTTGCGACTCGCCATCCGAGTGTGACAGCAAACAGCTCCTGCTGTGTGAATGCTAACAACTGACAACTCATTTGGTGTAACCGTTTGCCAGTTTAATGGCTTAAGCAGCTTAGTTTTAATTAAACAGCAGCTTCTGGGTGTGATATCAGAGAAAATAATGTTCTACTTAAAGCGGAGTTGTTCACTCTTGTCCCAGCCTTGCTGAAGATACCAACAGCTTCTCTGTTTCAGCATTCAGCGAGTGCGTTGTCTGCCACTTCATACGCAGGATTTGTTTGCAACAAAGCCCCTTTCGGGGAAGTGGATGAGCCTGAAGCTCTGAGTTAAGTGCATTGCCTTGGTGGCAGCACTTGTTCCTTGGGCAGGAAGAGCTCCGTCCCTGGCCTGCGGGTCCAGATGTGTTCCACCACAGAGATGTGTAGGCTGGGAGAGCCTTCACCCCCTTACCTAAGGGCTCAAGGAGTGGAGGACTGGGAGCTTGGCGGTAAAGGGGTAAAGTTCATGCCTCCTGTCAGAAGGTGCAGCTAAGGCGAAGACAAAGCAACTGAGAATCTGTTGTAGAAGTGGGGTTTTTGTGGTCTCTCTGAAATTAATTTCATAGAGAGTAAGTGACTGTCAGGAAAACCAGTTGTGTCCTTTGCAGATTATTCCCTAGTACCTGAAGTTGTGGAGTCTTCTTCTCTGGAGACTTTCAAAACCCACCTGGATGTATTGCTGTGCAGCCTGCTCTGGGTGAACCTCCTTTGGCTGGGGGGTTGGATGAGATGATCTCCAGAGGTGCCTTCCAACCCGTAGCATTCTGTGAAGCTAGAAATTTTTGTTGGATGGTTGTGCTGGAGGTGGTAACCTTGTCATCTTCAAGGAGTCATTTTACTAGTTCCAGAACAAGAGTTGCGTGGGGACAACAGAGGAAGGCATCACTGATACTTGCAGACACAGTTCCTTTTCTTAATTGTGCTGCTTTTCAACTGATACCTTTTTAAAAAGTCTTTTTTTATTTTACAAGAACTGAGCTCTGTTTTAAAAGTCTTTTTTATTTTACAAGAACTATGTGGCGTGGGATCACTGTACTCCTTGGCTGATGTTCTTCACTTCCTCAAAGAGGATGGCGTAACGTGAACTTCTGCACAGCAGATGAAGATTTAACACTTCGACTACTTCAGATTAGACCTGTAACATCATGTGTAGAGAACCGATTAGAAACGGCCTGGATTTCAGGGTTATGCCGTTTGATTTCTGGTATCTGGCGGTGTCAGCCACAGCACGTGTTTCCCTGCTACCTGATCCCTCGGTGTGCCGAGAGCCGGGAGCTCTGAATAAGTCAAAATACCATGCAGGAATGTGTCCACCTTCTTTATTTCTCCTTTTTACTTCCCATCCCTTCCTCTTCAGTCCTCGCATACGATGGAAGTCTGATGTTACACCCATGTTAAGAAAAATGAGGAGGCGACCGGAGGTTTTTTGAGGTTAAGAATGTAATAAAAACCCAGAATGCACAAGGTTTAGTTCAAATTGTGCTTATTGGGGCAAGTATTTCACATCTTGAACTAGAACCTCTTGAGACTGCTACAGCCTAGCATTGTCTGATTTATTTAATCACATTTACATGAAATCAGATAGATTCATCAACAGAGAACATCATGAGCAAACTGCGTGAAGGCGTTACTCAACAGAATTTCTGGCTTTGATAATAGAAAATACACTGTAAGTTTTAGCTGGCAGAGCTGCTGGTTTTAGCTCAATAGCAGATCATCCACAGAGGAAATGAGCACCAGAAGGCTGCTGCTATCTGTGACTTCTCCTTTCGTTCCCTGCTTGATAAATTGGTGTCCAGACCCCCTGCCACCGAGCCTTAAGGACATTGTTCGTTAGCCCGTAGCGGTGGGAAGTGCCTACACGGAGGCAGGAAGGAGCGACCGGCGCTGCTGTTGGTTTAGGAAGATAAGTGATGGTCTCTGTGGTTGGAGAAGGAAATGTTTCCATGTTCTTGCTCGCTCCAGACTCAGGCTGGCCGCCGAGCTGTCCTGCCAGCAGGACCCACCCTGGTGCACTCTGGTCTTCCCCATATTGTGCACAGATTGAGGCAGAAAAGTCCTTTCTTAACATGCAACTTGAACCTGTAACTGGTGGCTACTCAGTTGCGTGTACATAAGCTTCTTTTAGTTGAATAAAATAAACAGCAAGTTAGTATTTGTTTATGGGCCATGGGTGAATGGATTGATTTCTGTGCTCCTATTTCATTAATTTGGGGGGGGAAATGCTGATAATTTATTAAAAGTAGAACTGTAGTCCCAGCAAGGGGGTAGGGATTAAAGTTGTAATTTTGATTATTGCTGGCAAAAAATATGCACACAAAGTGGCACATGGTAAATAATCAGCAGAGTTTTGTTAGTTATTCCCGTTTGCAGTCACTTGAATTTATCAGCAGTCTTTCCTTGGCTGTACATATGGATGACAACATATGTTGTGACTTTCTGTCCAGATAGAAAAAATTCACCCATCATGTCTCATTCTTTTAAGAATGGTGAAGACTCAATGTTGTTGTTCTAACCACGCAGGTACCCAGAGCTCCCGAATTGTGCGTTATCGGTCTTCCGTCATCTTGGTGAATCGAGGTTCTTGTTGCCAGTCACAGAAGGAAGATAATGCAGAGACCTTCTCAGTGCCATGTGCTTCAGAGCTTCTGTTATAAAACAGTTGATCCCTTTTTTTTCCAGAGCTATCTACTTTTAAGGGCTTTGTTTTGTACGCCCTTGCAAATACATTTGCTGCGTGCATTAGTCATTTACAGTACTTAGATCCTGTAACTATTAAATTGTTAACATTTGGAGCCAGCTATAATTATCTTTTAGTATGATTATTTTTAATGGGCATAGTGCTTTCTTTCCTCTCTAGCTTTTCTAAACATTTGAGGCATCTTTAAGGTGTCTCTTGCACTGAAGCGGCCGTCTCCCATTTCTCTTCATACTGTTTGTTTTCTTATCTTCTAAAATACTGTGATCCCTAAGACTCTTCTGTCTGCGTGAAGTTTTCATTTTTCTTTAAAATGTCTAAAATGGATATCCCAGGGAAAAATGTACCTTAAAGGCATGGCTCTGGAGAGTCACCAGCTTCCATGAGTTCTTTGCATTCAGTGCCTCAGAGAGCTGCTGCGGCTGGACGCGCACCCTGTGTGAAGCAGGTCTATGAACCTGATGCAGAGATCATCAAGGATGTCATCTGGGAGTGCTGGTGGACAACAGGCTGACCATGAGCCAACAATGTGCCCTTGTGGCCAAGAAGGCCAATGGCATCCTAGGGTGCATGAAGAAGAGCGTGGCCAGCAGGTCAAGGGAGGTTCTC
>JAVSBS010017859.1:34630-53077 GCA_033124195.1 Coracias cyanogaster
ACGGCTTGGAAACCCCTCCAGGGATGGGGACTCCACCACTGCCCTGCCCAGCCTGGCACAGCCCTTCACAACCCTTTCAGGGAAGACATTTTTCCTCACGTCCAACATAAACCTCCCCTGGCACAGCTTGAGGCCATTTCCTCTTGTCCTATCACTTGTTCCTTGGGAGAAGAGACTGAATCCCACTGCACTCCACCCTCCTTTCAGGGAGTTGTCCTGAGCCAGAAGGTCTCCCCTGAGCCTCCTCTTCTCCAGACTCAACACCCTCAGGTCCCTCAGCTGTACCTCACCAGACCCTTCCCCAGCTTCATTGCCCTTCTCTGGCCATGCTCCAGCCCCTCAATGTCCTTCTTGGAGTGAAGGGCCCAAAACTGAGCCCAGGATTCAAGGTGCAGTCTCACCAACGTCCCATGTTTAATCATCTCCCATCTCAAATTTATCGTGAACATTTTCACAATGCAAGTAATAGCCTTCAGGATGCAGAAAGCCGTTACTGTCAGAGCTCCAGCTTGTTGTAAGGCACAAAAAAAGGTACAAGGTGGGGACAAGGTGGCAGGGACACACTGCACCCTTCTCTACTCAACACCACCAGACTTTAAAATATTTTAGAAGAGGTGAGACAGTTGATAACCTTTCTAGCAGCCATTAAGAAAACTGCTGAAGTGGCAGCATGGTTTACGGCCCACTTTGCTAACAGTGTTGCCCTGATTCAAGTCTGATGGGCACCAAACATTCAGGAAAAGGCTGATTCCTAAACGTTGCTTCTCTGCTAATTTCAGAAAACTCTTACAATTAAAAGTGTTCAAACTTACCGTTCCTGCGACTGCAAAGGCATATAATTTACTTTTGGTTTCCATGCCAGAGTTGGCAATTACATTGAATAAGTCATTTACAACCGTCTTCTAATCAAAAAGATAATACATAGAATAAGTGTTTCAGAGCAATTAAATCTTTTTTCTACCATTAACTAAAAAAGGTTATTTTGCAGCCTTTTTGTGCTGAAATGTAACAGCACAAATATAGTGCTTTGTTATCAGTTTAAAAATTGAAACCTCTGTGCATCTTTTTTTCCTTCTGGATTCAAGTTAAGTAAAATTGCCTTTCTTGAGAAATGCTTGCAAATTATCAAAGACTTCTTTTTTAAACAGGCTGAGAGAGTACAGTCACAAATGTGTTCCTTCCAAAGTAATTGGAATTTCTATCTAAATTATTCTCTGACAAATTAAAAGTGCCAAATATAAGTCAGTTTTTATTGGGAAAAATTCTATTATAGTTTGCAATAAAGGAAAACTAAAAAACATGCCACAAAATCCTTGGAAATGTGGAAAGCATTTTAGGGAGGAGATCGAGAGCTCTCAGCCTCCTGTGATGCTTATTAAAAACTACTTTCAATGAGGTGATTAGGAAGAAAATTGTCAAGTAAGCAGAGAAAAAATTACTTCTCAGACTAATCAGTGTATCACAGAATTAGTTCTTTCCTCCTTTAGAGGCAATGTCCAAGTGATGGACTTGTCACCATGGATAAAGGCTACTTTGATTTTAAATATTAATTTTCATACAAAGAGAAAATAATTTTGTAGCCCTCCACCCTGCTCCTTGGCTCCTAATTCAAGCACAGAAAAGTGCAGTTGTCACCCCAAAATGAAGTCGTTTTAAACCCTCTGCGTCTAATCGCAGCAGGAGCCAGTAAAATAAATCAGTAAGGAGTAAAAGTAAAATTTGCAATAACCCAATACTACTGCCTCATCCTCCCACATCTCAGCACATAAAACTTACTGTCAGAAGAACTCACAGCATGAGAATTAATCAAGGAACTCTTAAAATACTCCAAGCACCTTCCTTCTGATGACTAATTTGCCTTTCCTATTGCAAACTACTAATTTTTTATCTCAATCGATATGTACAAATATACCTCCCCATCAATCACCCAGGGCAAGGACAAACTTCCACTATTTATGTAATACCGACTACAAGATGAAACAAAAATTGACTACAGCTAACCTGGGCCGACCGTGACAGCACAGGAGGGAGGGAGGGAAGGGGAAGCTGGGATGGGAGCAGATGTAACGGGCACCCTGGGGAGGAACGAGGGGCCAGTGGGAGGAGAAAGCTTCACCGGGCAGCACGCATGGAATGGAGGTGCAGAAAAACATATACCCCTGTTTTCCTGTTACGGTTGGGTCACCTCAAGGATGTGGGCACTGAATTTAAAAGATGTTTCATGCTAAATAGTTGCCAAGAAAAGATAAACTGGAAAGAAGCAGTAGTGGTCAGTATGTGTCATTCTCCACTCCTTTGACACACTCTTCTAAGGAAACTTCTCCAGTGGAAAAAAAAAAAGACAGCAAACAAGCAGAAGTATATAAAGGGGGCTTATCAAAAGGAGGGGGGAGACATTTTAGTAGGACCTGTAATGACAGGACAAGGGATGATGGTTTTAAACTAAAAGAGATTTAGACTAGACACTAGGAAGAAATTTTTAACATTGAGGCTGGTGAAACACTGTCCCATGTTGCCCAGAGAGGTGGTGGCTGCCCCATCCCTGGAACCATTGCAGGTGAGGTTGGATGGGGCTCTGAGCAACCTGCTCTAGTTGCAGATGTCCCTGCTCAGTGCAGAGGGGTTGGACTAAATGAGCTTTAAAAGTCCCTCGCAACTCAAAACATTCTATGGTTCTAAGGTTTCAAGTTCTATGCTGCTCTTGCAGGAGCACTAGGTCTGGGTTCTTTCACTTTCCACCCATGATGTTTCCTCTCCTTGGGCTTGGCTTTCTCTGAGCATGAAGATCTGTGACCTATTCCTTACCAAAAAATCACAGCAGCCATGAAGTCCAATATTTCAGGAGACTAAGTGCATCAGAGAAACGAATCAGAGAAGAAAACAAACAGCAGGAAGAAGCCCTGGAAACACCTCATATGGATTCCCCAGCACAGACTTTGGAACAGAAGGATGTTGAAGCTTGGACCTACTGTTTTTCATGGGAAAGATCCATATTTTACTGACAAAAATAGGTCAATGGCTTAATCACGAATCTAAAGCCACTTTGGGCATAAAGTCCTCTGCTAATCATTCCAACCAACATACTTACTGGCACTGTGAAGACAAAATAGAGCAGTAGACATGAAACAACTGTACATAGCCCAAAATAAGGAGATAGAGGTGGCAGGGATCTGCTTTAGCAAAGTGCTTTGGATGTGCTTCATCTTGAAGACAAAGCCAGGCTGATGGACTTTAATAGGACTGCATCTGTGAGAAAGTCACATTATTAAGGTTATAGATGTGCTTAATTGCCTTGATGAAATATGGTCCAATTTGTTAATTTAAGTGAGCAAAGTAGTAAATCATGTTAAATACTATGGCACGGTGGTACTGCTCCTGAGCAAACTTGATTTTATGGAAAATGAAAAATTAAATTTCAGAGTTGAGGACTCTTATTCTCCCCCTTCTGCTGCCCTTGCACACATTTTTCTCCCTTACAAAAAGCACGTGCAGCACAACACAAAAGACATTTAAGGGAATAAAAATTAACCTCCATAAGAAAAGGCAGAGATACAGGTATATAGATATAGGCGTGTTTCAAAACGAGAAAATGTATTTCTCTAATCCCTTTGATGCTAATCAACTCAGTTCATTAAAGCCCGGCTAAGAATTAAAAATCGGAGGCAAGTTTTGACATATTATTAAAACAGCAAGAATACCCCAAACCCACACAACCAAGAAAACTCTCCCCACTGCATCTCTTTTCCTCTCTATCACAAAAAGGCCCGAGAGAGTCTAAATTTGACTCCTGGTACTACTAGTCATATTGGTTTTATTAATTAAGACAAGGAACTTATTGGAAGTTACCTTGAAAGACCACACAAGGTACATTATTAGAATAATATCCTTGGAAAGAATAGAAACAGAAAAAAAAGAGATGTGTAATTGCAGTTCATGCTATGTCTGTGTCAAAATAGGTTATTTCTAACCCACCACATACCTCTAGCAAAACAAAGCACCTCTGTCTAGTCTTCTCGAGTTAAGGAATTTAATAAATGGAACAAAGAACATAACCATGAATCCTTTAAAATTTATAACAACATAATATAATTCCAAGTTTGAGTTATTCGAATGAGTCTCATACACTGCAGAACATTTCAGATCATATCGTACCTGCTAACAGCAAGAGACAAGTAGCTTTGTAATCAAATGACTGATCCTATGGCCAAAAGAATTTTTGAATCAATCTATAGTTGGTGACACCTTTTAAATTCCCCCTTTCTTTATACAAAAGAGACATACAATGTATAAAATAAGCTGAGTGGGAAGAGGTGAAAACCAAACGTGACACACTGTGTTGAAAAAACTCTTGAGAACGTCCTTGTTTCCCTTTGTGTGGTGGCCCCAGCCCCTCACCTATCTCTGGTGTACATCTTACCTGGTCCCAAGAGCAGGAGGACATATGGCAGGAAAGAGTGTCTTTGGTCTGGAGAGTGTTGCACAGCAGTTTGGGATGGTTTAGATCTGAAACAAGCCTGGCTAGAACTTGCAGGTGGCTTTTCCTTGCCATAGCTTTCAAAGAACTGTAAATTTGGTGGTTACATCTCCTGCATTGCCCTCAAGACGCCCCAACAGCAAACAAGAGCCTGAATGAGCTCTGAAAAAGGAGAGAAAAAGCAAAGCTGAACTAGCTTAAGACTTGGAAAAACTGATGAAGACCAATACATTGAACCTGTGTCCACTGATTTCATGTCCCACTGAAAACTTGATCCCCTTTTAAATGCACAGAAGTTGTAAAATTATTTTCAAAGGGAATCTTGCTACTTTGGAAAGCGGTACCTTGACTCGGCGTGATCTGCGAGTGCCCCGCTCAAATTCTCCTCCACATACACAATATCAGATGGCATTGTGTCTTAAGATTATTAGGCTATGCTGAATATTAATTTAGCCCTGTGCTTACAAAATGATTAATGCAATCAGTGAATTTATTGAAGACATATTTAAGAAGGGGTATTTATGGATTAGGCACAGATTTTAGAAATGAAATGGGAGACAATCTAACAAATCTATCAGGAATAAGATCAACAACTTAAAGTTTAAACCAATCATCTTGAGTATATATTTGAACTTGGATATGCAGATGTGGTGCACAAGTCCCAATGGTTCAGCAATACACTCAAAGGATCAACAGCCCTATAGACAGCTAAATTACTCGGAAAGCCAGGGAATTTATCAAACATGAATTTCAAAGTGGATTCTAGCCTGCAGGAAAAAATGGAAGTGCCCATTAATGTACATACAAAATAAATGTTGTCTGCAAGCTCGTTCAACTATTTATTTTTGACACAGAACTGGCTAAAGATTTTTAATTTACATAAAAAGGTACAAAGCCTGTAACCCCTTTGATGGAAGAGATGGGAATAAATATCATGCAAAAGAGGGTTTGTTTGTTTTTAAAAGAAGCACTAACAACCTCACAGGTACAACACAAAGGAATCATTTACGCTCTTTCACATCTATTAGTGCATTATTTATAACTAACTCCAATTTGAGAATGTTAGCATTAAATATGTTTCTCACATGTAGAGGAAATTCTTACAAACTGATCATATATTATGGATGAAAATTGTAACAGCTACACTGAAACTAGTTAAAGCAGACATGTTGGAATTGAATGAACACTGAAGTACGCCGGAGCCCTTGCCAAGATAGGTGCTGCCTAACTAAGTATTTATTTTACTGGCCAAACCAAAAAAAAATAAAGAAGTTAAATTCAGATATTGTTGACAGATCATTTATCAAAAAAAAATTTGGTTTTAATAATCAAATATGTCACAGCCAAGATGAAAAAAAGAGAAAATCATCGAGTCATCCACAGGCCTTTCAGAACCAAGACTCTGCTTTGTCTATAGAGAGAAAGGGGCTGAGCATCATTTAAATACACAAAAATCATAATTATATAGTTATAGAATTGTAATAAATTACGCAAATTATAGATTATAAACTTATAATTACGTATTTGAAAATAAAATATATGTTTCACCCCTAAAGGAAATGATCTTAAATCCTCCTAACAGTTTTAAGATGTGGCATATTGCCCAACAGAAACTTGGCAAAAATTGGCATCCAGAAGAACATATCCCTCTTTCAGAAGAAACTCATTATCTGTGTTGTAATTCATGGGATTTATGTCTTCAATCTAGTGACTCGGGGAGTTTATTTAAAGCTTCAGACTACTTGAATCAAGTTGCTATGTCTGTGTCTCAGCTTTTATGAAGGTTTCAATTAAGCCCTTAACACTTTTCAGAACCAAAAACCAGATTAAGAGGACTTATTATTCTTAATAATATCAGATTTCACACTTCATTTTTAAAGACTTGTGATTGACAATACTGTGGCCCATAAAAATTGAATGGCACATATGCTTTTTTTATTCACATCAAAAATACTCCTTCCATTCAAATTAGGATCCACTGGCAGAGATCTGCTTGAGGACCCTGCCACTGCCTTCACCAGCTTGAAGTCCACACACATGAACAAAGACTAACATGGAATGGTTTAGTTTGGAAGGGACCTTAAAGACCATCTAGTTCCAACCCCCTGCCATGGCAGGGACACCTCCCACTAGACCAGGTTGCTCAAGGCCCCGTCCAACCTGGACTTGAACATCTCCAGGGATGGAGTTCTTATTTTAGACTTTGTTAGACACTTTTTTCAAGTGCAATACAAAATGGCAGGTTCTTCTCTGGTGCGGTGGGAGCGGAGCAGCCTGTCCGTGTGTCCGTGCACACGTAGCCAGCAGTGGCCCTGCATGACCACAGCCTTCAGCCGGGCTTCCTAAGGAAATGAAGCTTCCATGAGCTTCTGCTCGGTTTTACTGGCAGCCTGCTTGGGGATCAGCCTGCAGTTCGTCAGTTCCCCTCCCAAATTAACTTGGAAGCTGATGATTGACTTCAACAGTAATTAACAGCATTTTAAACCCCCGGCACAGGGAGCTCTGGTGAGTCTTGCAGGAATTGGGAATGGGTAGGAAAGACAAATAATCCGTTTGAGTGGAGGGCTGCAGGTGGGGAGAGAGCAGTTGCCTCTCCACTTGGTGCTTGATCAGCCACGTCTGTGCTGCTGGAAAGCTTCCATCATCTGCATTTCCATTTGTGGGCTGGGAGGCGAGGAGATGACATTTAGGGGATAAGGGAGTGACCTAGAAATATTGCGGGAGGAAGTAGCAATGGGGGGCAGCTACAGAGCACAGATGGGACAACTGATATTATTAAAATAGATACTGTCTAAACAACTTCATAGGAACAATCGATCGGAAACGGTGCTTTATTTGTATTTGGGCTTATGGGAGAATGTGGGTTTTTTATCCACTGACTCACCTCCATGTAGAGCATCACAGGAAGGAGCGTGCAGGCTTTCAGCGTGTCAGGTAAAGCTCTGGTCCCACCACATCAGGTTTTGTCATAGTGCTGGCTTATTTCATGTGAGGATTTTGCTCCCTGTGGGAATCCTGTAGACTCCAAATCATGAAAATGGGTAAAAGTACACCTGGCTCCACCACTTCAGAGGCTGTTGCTGCTTTTCTTTTTCAAAGTGCCTTCTTGCAGCAAGCCAGCACTAAGCATGTCTATTAAATTTTGCCTAAATGATGGCTGCTCTGGTCACTTGTGTAGCAAACGAACTGCATCTAAAGCTCTGTGAGCAGACTGCACAAGTGGTCAGCTCCTAGGAATGAGCCCCTAGAGATGGACCCAGAACTTTACCCTTCCCACCTGCTCTGCAGGGACATGTTCTGAGCATCAGTGAAGCTCCTGGCAGGTGAGAAAGTGTTAGGCTTTACAGGTTTGGCAGTAAATTGAAATAAGCTGCCGTTAATAAATCCATCACTTCCCAAAATGACCTGCAAAGGATGCTTTAGATTAGTTCCTCACCATGCAGACCACAAACCCACTAGTGGAATAAGTGAACAGAGGAGTCCTCTGCGTTACCATGAGATGCATGTTCCTCCTGCTTATGTCAGGATCAAAAAGAAATGAGGGGTTGGAAAACCAAGGAAAGAGTGAGAAACAGTGTGTGAGGCAAGCAGCTTCCCGCTAGAAAGACCTCTAAAGGTTTGGATCCTTGGGAAACAGTAATTTCATCGCTGAATCTGACTGCAGAGTGTACCCAAAAGAACCAGAGTACAATTAGAGGGAACACAAGGTTTAATAATGATGCTGCCTCGATGTGATTAATAAGACTGCTGATTTCCCACGTCTTATCAGCCGACTGTAACACTGTTTTGTATATTTGTTATCTCCATTATGCTGTAGTATGGGTAGATAAATAGAAATACCATGGAGGCGACAGGAAACAAAACAAAAATAATCAAACATGTTTATCACTAGAGCATTAAAATGGCTGCTGTGGCAGACACCAGATGAATTATGCAATACATAACTTAATTCTCTGGGCCACAGATGTTTCATTTTTCCTGCAAGAAGATGATTGAACCTTGAATGACAGTTTCAGGCAGTCTTTGATTGCTCTGTGGGTCACATGCTTGATATGACCTGCATTTGAGTTGCTTTCTACATGCTGTTGCTTTATAAAACATGTAAAATTGACATCATGTTGGCTGCTCAAGGCCAAGTCAGGAGTAATTCCGTGCTTTTGATATGCTTTGTGTGCAAGTGAGGGAGAGGGAAGGGTGTCTCTGTTTAAATTCTGGTACGTTATTGAATCAACTGAAGTCAGGGGAGAGGAATTGCAGCAAGCTCTTTCAATTTGTAACGGGAGGCACAAGGAAAGAGAGAGTTTGCCGCATCTGTGTCGTCTTGCATTGTTAGAAAATCCTCGGAGCCGTAGGATTGGATCAGGCAGTGACTCCTGCTACCCAGGGCACGGCACGGCGCAGGCTGGCAGCGGCTGGGAAGGCAGCTGGAAATGTTTGTTTGTCTAAATTGGCTCCTCTGAGCATGAATATTCAGCACAACCTGAACCTGGAGGTTGTGTTCCTCACCCTGAGGACTCGATCCTGCAAATCTGGTGGGTTTCTACTCATACTGGTGCGCTATCTCGATCTCAGGGCGTTAATACAGGTGAGATTCGGGCATAAATACATCAACAACTGAACAACAGAAAGTTCTTTCTCCTTTTCTGTGTCGTCTCTAAAGGCAGTTCAGAAGGATTACACCAGGACTGGATTGTGGGGACTCCTCTTTGCCTTCCAGTACTAGAACCTGCAGGAGCATGAGCCCACAGGTCATGAGGTTGCCCACCTTGCACCAGCTCCCTCAGAAGCTGGTGGAAAGGGATTTTTAGGTCCGTCTAAACAAGGTTATTTGTTTCTGCAAATTTCAGGTGCAAAAATTATCTGGTGTTTCAACAGCCTTCTGTGAACTATAGACATAGTGCTGAGGGATATAGTTTAGTCGAGGACTTGTCAGTGTTAGGTTAATGATTGGGCTTGATGATCTTAAAGGTCTTTTCCAATCTGGGCAGTTCTGTGATTCTGTGAACTCTTCTCTGGCCCAAAGGATTGGCACCAGTGGTCTGAGGTGGGAGGAGACCCAGAATGAGCCAAATCCAGGCACTCATCGTTAGTAATTTTAACACTGTTTATATGGCTTTGCAGGGTAAAGCAAAAATACATTGTGAAAGAGGACAGAGATCTGGAGAAAAGAGGATTTATTGCATTTCTTTTCCTTTCTGTAATGGGCAGCATGTGGCTGGACAGAGAGTTCCCAGGAGACCTGTTCTTGCAGAGAGAAAAACGCAGTGAAAGTTGAGTAAGAGGTGTTTAACGGGAGGACGGAGCAGTACGGGGAGCTAAGGCTCATAGTGGCTGTGGTGCAATACATGTATATATGTGCCACGTAAGAAATTACTGTTATCGTTAAATAAAAAGATGTACCATCTATTTATGTGTTGGGGTACTTTGCAATACAACCAGTACCCCTTTTCGTTGTTCCAGCTGCTTACGTCAAGCCTTCTTTGGTTTGCAAAGTGTGCCAAGGCCACGTGTGTAACACTATAGGAATTACAGCTCCGGGGTTCTGGCAGGTGATGTTGTCTGTTATAGCGAATTCTTATTTTTTTCTCTATTTTATTGAGCATATCAAGTAGTGTCACTCGCATCCGTTTCTCCCTGTAGGACGGATGAAGCAAGCCCTGCTGATGTTCAGAAACGCTGCTCCCTAGTGTATCGCTGGGATAAAGCTGATTTCTATTGTGTTTAAAACTTTGTAATTGCAAACATGATTTTTCTTCTCCTCAAAATCCTGACTTAAGCCATGAAAGAGAAAACAAAGTGCTGTGTTGTTTTTCTTGGAAAGCAGTTTTTCTAGGGACTGAAAGGCCTTTTATTCTATCAGGTCTTTTCCTTCTAACCTTCCTCCTAAACAAGGTGATTCTTGTCTCGTATTGTCCAGGTGTTGCTCAGTATCTCGGGCTTTAGAAGCAATTTCTTTAACCTTTAGCAGTATTTGATGGTCACTTGACATCTTTCAAGCGCCTAGGACATGGTTTATATGAAGATCACACGTGCAGCTGGTGCGATGGCTTGATCCTGGTGCTGGCGACACTAACCTGGTGTGCTTAATGAGGAATCTTGATGTGAGATTTAGTTTATTCTTTAGCTTTTGTCTCTGTGCGGAGCACCGCCTCGATACAAGGCTGGCAACGAGAGGAAATAAGTCATTCTAATCAAACCCTAAAAACCTGAAAAAGTTGGCGTTGAGCCTCTGTCCTTTTTGCTAGGGGAGGACCTTGATTTAGTGTGGGATAACTGCGAAGAGGGGTCTGGACAATGTGCAGCGGACATGGAACCATTCCCCAGATGGATCCCGATGATGTAGTGTGTAATCGCCAGAGCACCTGAAACCAGCATTTCTTTGATCTCTCAATTTAAAGCCTTCACTGTTTCTCTGCTTAGCAGAGAGAGGATTTTTTCTTCAATTGAGTTCCTAGGAAAGGAAACACCCAATTCATTACTAAAGTTGGTGGATTTATGAATCCCTGAACAGAGAAATTCTTTTACAAGAGGCCTGGATTTATATGACATTGGAAAAAGGATTATCTGATCTGAAGATCCTTAGAGGGTTGCTGTGAAAGAAAATATTAACCTATAGCTCTTGCAATTTGAAAAGTAGATTTGAGAACTTAGTGTGTGAGTTCTTGCCCTTTGACGTGCTGTCAAATCTTTGGTTATGCTGAAATAACTTTTTTTTCTTTCTTTGGACAACCCGTGTGTCTATCACTTTTGGAGGTTGTATCAGCAATAAAGGTGGATTTATCTAATACAGATGTTTGTCAGATCAGAATCATTATGAATTCTAAAAATGCCTTAACTGTGTGCACAGTGATACTCATAACGTGCAAGAAAAATAGAATTAGTGGACGTTTTTATATACCTTCTATCGGAAACTTTCTAAGAGCTTCAAAGAAAGTGTTTGGTTCTACTTCCTTTCCTAGAAATTCAGCAAGCCAGCACCACAGGCACCTTGGCAAGGTCACTGCCCTGCAGGGATTAGATGAGGGCATCTACCAGCAGAGCTTAGAGGGAGTCTTGAGTTTGGGTAGGAAAATTGCCCTCCTCCTTTTTTTTGCTAAAAGAAAAAAAGAAAATTGAATATTCAAATGCTGGAATGCTCTTGTGCCCTGAATGAATGCCGTGATCATTGGGCTGCAGGCAATTCTGACATTGTTTACTGATCTGAAATTACTTCCTAGACCCAGGAATCTTCCTTGATAAAGATTTTATTGAAACTTAAGAAAATTAAATGCACTGCTCTTTTTTTTTTTTTTGAAGGTTTTTTCCTTTATTTATTGAATGTTCTGGCACTTCTCCTTCTCCCCTTCTCCTCCCAAATGTCCTTAATAACTCTTAACATTTTGTCTTGTGCTAGCCAAGTACTAGGTTATATTGCCTCAAATTTTAAGAGACTAAGATGTTTACCTAATTTGGCCAAAATCTGCTCTGTGACAATCTTAGATACATGTTACAATTAGGATTTCTCTCTTTTTTTTTTTTTCTTAATTAAACATAAATGTACATTAGTCGGTAATGTATGCTTTTAGTTTGAAATGGCCCTGCATAAATGTTTTAGTAATTAGGACATTTTAACAAGCCCCAGTGGCTCCATACACCGTTTGCTCTGACCACTAAACTTATACGTGTTTTTAAAGAAAACAAATGTGTGGGAAAAAATGTTGTTTGTTTTTTGCCAAGCGAAAATATTAATCTGCCCTGCTAGTGAAGTTTCTTGGCCACGCCACTGACTGCAATTTCCAAAGTGTCATCTGTATTCTTCAGTTCTTCCATGTATAAAGAATCCAGCAGCAGCTTCCTTCAAGGTTCAGTAAGTTCGAATGTTTAGGGGGCTGTAGCCACAAGATTTGGCAAACCATCCACTTGTCATGTTGATAAAAAATGAATTGTTTCTGCCTCTTTAAGCTAGTATCTAAATGAAGGAGTTGAATCAACCGGATTTTAGTCAAAAAGTCCAGATTCTGCTTGCTTGCGAGTGAATAGCTTCATGGAGTTTAGGGTGCTCATCTGATATAATTTTGTTTATAAAAAGGCCTGAGCGTCTTCCATGTTACCAGTTCTTGAATTTGCTTGCTTGTTAGGCTGTTCAAACCTAATCGGTTATCTTAAGAAGAAAATGGAGCCTTTCTGCGGTTTTTATTTCCCATAAGCAATTGAATTGAAAAGTGGGGGTTTTTTTAAAAAAAAACAAACTCCTTAAGTTGTTTTTTTATAGATGACATGTTAGCTTTGAGGGCTCTTTCATGCCTGGTAAAAGCTTATACCTTGTAAAATCTATAGCTTTTAATGCATTTTGTTTTTCACTTCAAACGCAGTAGCAAGAGAAGACATAATAGAGTGTTTCATGGTCATGCCATTTCAATAGTTGAGATCCTTTTTACTTGGTGGTGCTTATTCTGCAGCTCCAAAAGCCTAGGCTTAAAATTTGATTTCCTAAATTCCTTAGCCTGGAAGTGTTGAAAGTTAGCACAAGCTATCTGTAATACGGGCTGAAGAACTGTCTTGCTTACATGATTACTTTTCCTCTAATACAGAGATTATAAGGAATTAGATCAGATAAATGATTATACTAACTGTGGAATGAAAAAACACAGGGTAGATAATATTTGTTCCTGAAAACAGCTTTTACCCACTCCTCATGACCTGTTTTAATGTTAAGAAAGTGTCACAAACCTGTTAAGAAAGTATCACCCTTGACAAACCTGGAATAATGTTGGCTTGCAATGTAGAAATCTACTGTAAAACACTATAAATACCAGAGGATTTTAGCAAAAGGTCTGCTTGGTACCTCGTTCTCTGTGTGTGTCTGAAGAAAGACAGAACTTTGGGGTTTTTCTCCTTGCCTCCAGCTCTTGGGGTGATGGGGGAATTCGGGCACTCACGAGAGGCCAAATCACTTGTTGCTTCACGAATGAGAAATGCTAAAAGTAAAATCATCAGATCTGTGTCTCTTAAAGTGAGTTTAGTTCACATGGGATGACTTTGGTCAGGAATTCAAGGTCAGCAGAACCATGGATTTGCTAAATTTGGCCCGTGTCCCTTCAAGAGTCCCACTGGATTTTCAGTGAAACTCTGCAGGACAAGATGCCAGCAGCCTGGAGCTGGATGGTATTTTACCTATCAAGTAGTTCCATTGAAATAAAGAGAAATATTGAAATAGGAAAGGCTGTCAATGAATAAATGTGGCAGATGGTGAATACATCAGAAATTACCTGTGTTGGGACTAAGCAGTGAGCCAAAGTGGAGTTTCCTCGTGCCTTGCAGGTTTGAATTGGACACGGTGCTTTGTAAACAATAAATCAATGCGAGTTGTTTCTGTGAGTGCATAAAAGGTGTGAGAACTGTAATTTATTTTATTATAAATACTTCTGCTGAGCAAACAGTGAATGTCGCTATTAGCGACTTTCTCAAATAAGTGATTTTAGACTGCTGAGTGCCAGCTACTGATGTGGTAGTTGAGCATTTAAAAGGAAAAGACTGAATTCCTTTTGAAGATGGTTCTGAATGCCACTTGTGGTAGCAAAGAATATGGAGTAATGTAATTCATTATTTTACTTAAAGATAACATTTATGGTTGCAGCATTAACCTCCATTGGTGTGCAGACTACTCGGCTGGAGGTGTTTTACATGAAATTTTTTTTTTTTTTTTTTTTCAAGCTGGTGCATCCTTTTATTAGGTGTGCAGAGACAGATTGTGTGCGGAAAAGCGAGGTAGAGAAAATGTATGAGGGAAAGGGGAGTTCAGGATCAGTCGGCTGGTGTGTCTGGATACAAGGACAAAGGGACAATTTTGCCCTTGGCTACAGTTTGACACTTCTGCTGGATTCAGTCAGAATTATCTGTGCGCGCTGAAGGGCAGAAATGTCATTTTTATGGTGTTCTGTATCCTCAGCCGCTTTTTTTTGTAATTGGCTGCCTATACCCGTGCTGGAATGGAGCTCTTAAATCCTGACCCCAGCCACAACGGCACACAAGTACCAGGATTAGTACATCTGTCCATTTTAAATACAGGAATGTCCCGACTCCTTCCACGTCGCCTCTCAGGCACCAGCCCGTGTTTCAGCCTGTTTCACTGGCTGCCACGCACCTTTCCCCTGGCCAGGGTGCTCCTCTGCCTTACTGTGCCTGGTCCCATCTCCCCTCGCTCCTTCGGGCCTGGACATCCCTCTGGTCCTTCGCTCTGCTCTGTGTTCATCTGCCGCCCCACCCTCAGCTCCCTTCACTTGCCCCTGTCACCTTTAAAGGTGGCTGAGGGTCCTTTGATGGGTTCAGACCCCCTCATCTTTCTGCCCTTTCCCGCTCGTCTCCTCTGCCTCGGAATCATCTTCTTTTCTCCAAAAAAAAAGAAAGTTTCCCTTGGCTGAACTGGAAGACAACCCTTCTGCTCCCAAAGCAGGGAGCTCTTCTGCTCCCAATCCAAGTGATTTGTGCTTCCCAGTCCTTCGCTCTTGTCAGGTTGTGCAGTTCTTAGACCTTTGGCCTGTCCAGGGCACCCCACTTTGGGAGGAAAGGCAGTGATTTTATTGTTCTCCAAACCCGACAGAGAAGTGAGCGGAAGCTGGATTCGCTTGAGCTGGAGCTGGCGTGTTGGGATGGGACATTCCCAGCTCTGATCTGGGAGGCATGTGACATAATCCAGACATCATTTACTGGCTCCGTATAACCTGAGGCAGTCACACATAAATTCAGCCTGAATGCATAAGCTTACATAAAGAGGATCCTTAAACTATCCTGGCTAAAAATATTTGTACAATGCTGGGAAGCATTTTTTTGGGGGGGTGTGTTAGGATGCTCTCCTCCCTCTTATCTGTTACAGATACATAGTGAGGTCACTTGCATGGTCTTAGGGACATGTTTTCCATACCGTAATTTCTGTAAATGGATTAACGAGTATTTTGGGGCTGGAGTCTAAAACAAAAGATGTTTCACCACCACAGAGGCTAAAGATAAAAATGTTACTGTAGGTTTATGTTAAGGTGCCCGGGTCCATCTTCTGGCTACTCCCTGCACACTTTGAATCCTTAGTTGCCCAAGGAGTGTTTGTTCAATCCAATAACTAATGTCTATTATTTATTATTAATTTAAAACATCGTGTGCATTTCTTTCCAAAGTAAGAGCACATTAGCTTCTCCTGCACAAGAAAACACATGGTAATCTGTTTCCCATTATTGTCCAAAAGATTTTTTTTCAAAAGGTAATTCATGTTGGCCCAACAACATTAAAGGCTGTCATTAAAAATAATTTTCCATTAATTTCTATACATACACATTTTCTTGTTACTGTCTTTTACTGCCTTGCCCTAAGTGTACACACAGAAACCTAAAATGCTGTTGAAGAGTCAGTCAATACTCGGTTGTGATGAGCGTGCCAGTACCCTGCTGGACTTCCATTAACCATCATTCCCAGCACACACCTGCATAGAAAAATGGATCTTCTCTGGGATCGGCGGAAAAACAAACCCTGACTTTTCTGCATCGGCAGGGGAAGGGAATTCCAGTATTTCACAGCTTTTACTGATAATGATCTGCTACAGATTAAAAACAAAAACCAGACATTATGGTGTTGGCAGATTGCAAAAGGACTTGCTGGTTAAAGCTGCTGTTCATGGGAGATGAGGGTAGTGTTTATTGCTTCCATATGCTCCAGAGATATAAGACAGGCAGAATGTCTGGAGGGAAGGAATATGTATTATTATTTTGATAGAGCACATACTTCTAGGTCTGCAGGCCCTTTTCCTGGTACCTTTCACAGGTGAGAGCACGAGTGTGAAATATTTGCCCATGATTCAGCACGATGATAAGAAAAGATTGCTTAAGGATTGGATCCATTTCTGTGAGCAAAGTCTCGGAAACGCTGGGTTTTTAAAGGCTCCGGGCTGGTGGCTGCTGCCTGAGCCTTCACGTGTGTGAAGGATCCGTTTTTCCTTGACTATTTGTATGGTCTTCAACCCTTTGACTTTGCTACTCAGCTTTGCAAAGCACGTTAAGAGCCTGAGTCTAAATTTAGAGTTTCATACATTTGTGTCAAAAACTCTTTTCTGCATAATGTAAAATTAAATTTCCTGGTCTCTTTGACCTCATGATATTTTTTTTTTTAGCCAAATTTAGAAATAAACTTTTAGGCAACTGAAACAGAAAAGTAACAGGCTATTTTTGTGAACTCATATATGAGTAGTTGACTGAAGGTCTGTAGTCTTCAGCTTCTCTGTAACTGTCACTCGTGAAGCACCTTTACATGGACACTCTTTCGATGACTCTGCCCTTCTGCAGAGGTTGGGGAGCAAGATCTTCAAAGCTCTAATGAATATGCTCAGATGTCAATATGCTTATTTTGTCGCAAAAAGGGGAGAGGTGAAGGAATCGGAGCCTTGCAGACCAGTCCGCAGAGGTGAAACCCAAGAGAATCACACCAGCCAGAAGCAGAGCTGCTCAGTCTTACTGTGTCCTTTCAAAAAAATACTGAAAATTGGTGTTGTTTGTATGTACGTTGCAGTTGTACCTGCATGAACTCTTACAGCAGGCATTCTTCATGTGATAACAGTACTTCTGCTCTCTTGTTCTCCCAGGGCTGATGAAATCGAGATGATCATGACAGACCTCGAAAGAGCAAATCAGGTAGGATTTTCAGTGAGTCCTTCATAAAATTCCAAGTGTGACTTTGATTTTCTTTTTCCTTCCCTTTTGGATTTCATGACGGTTCTTTTATATGCACTTAGCAGTCATAACTGTGTGGAGTATGAAAATACGCAAATTTAGAGAAAAATACAGCTCTTTAGGGATGCTCTGTAAGGATTGTGTGCACAGAGGAGTAGTGCTTGCCATGTATTTACCTTCTAATAATTGAAACTTGTTTCCTGCTATAGTTACTCTTGGGTTTATGTCTCTGAATCTACCATGTTAGCTTCTACCCAGACCTGCAGGTAACTGCTTTACCCAAAGTGAAGGGCCTCTGCCCTGCCAGCAGCCCAGCCTAGGGAGGCCAGACCTTCTGCTGCAGCTCCAGCTTCTGTGGACTTCGCTTCTTCCTTCCTTTTCTGATATCTTTTATTGGCATATTCATTTTTAGCAAGGGTAGGATCAGAGTGTGCCATGCAGGAGAACAAAGCAATTCTACTCTGTTCTTGCAGATGCTAATTTGGTAGACCGTGAAATGTCTCTCCCGTGTTCCCTCGCAGTGCACACACTCCTGAGAAAGTGGCATGATTGTATGGAACTTTAAAAAATAATTTTTAAAAAACCCAAACAAATTACAAACCCAGCACCCAAGCAAAGTGCCCTTCTGGTCCAGGCTGTGCTTTGAGTTACGACTTGAGGTGATGAAGGAGATGTGTATGGACATGCAGGATTCACAGGTGATACGTGCAATGGGTGATGGTTTCACAGAGGGAAACCTCAACCAGGCATTTGCGTATCCATGGGCTTTGTTAATCCCTCTGTCAGGTAAGATCAGAGATTTCAAGTGTCTGAGGTTATGGTTTTATAACCCAGTTGAAGCCTACCTCAGAGCAGCTCACTTCCAGGAAGAGTAGCTCCCCTCCTTCCACAGCACACAGTCCTGCTTGCTTGCCTCATGTTGTCAGCAGTGGTTGTGGAACCACACCAGGAGCCAGACCGGGTCACTGATCCTGCTCACCACTAACTCCCCTTCCAGCTGCTGCCTTGTTTTGTCCTTTTCCTTTTGCTAGATGAGCTTTCAGCCCCCACGCTCCCCTGCTGCAGCTGGCAGGTAGAGCAAGTACATAGTCCTTTCAAAGAATCCCAGGATGGTGAGGTTTGGAAGGAACCTCTGGGGATCGTCTTGTCCAACCCGCTGCTCCAGCAGGTCACCCAGAGCAGGTGCCCAGGATCACATCCAGGCATTTTTGGAATCTCTCCAGAGAAGGAGACTCCACAACCTCTCTGGGCAGCCTGGGCCAGGCTCAGACACCCTCACACCAA
>JAVSBS010017860.1:0-66946 GCA_033124195.1 Coracias cyanogaster
GCTCGGCCCCGCCGCTCCGCCGCGGTAAGGGGGCACGGGAAGAGGCGGCCGGGGCAGGTCGCTCGGAGTGGGGAGCACGGCGGCCCGGGGCCTCGCTGCGGGGAGAGCGGGGCGGCGGCAGGGCCGGGCGGGCCCTCGGGCCTAGAGCGGGCGGCCGAGGGGGGCGGGAGCGCTGCCTGTGGGTTTGCCCGAGGGCGGGAGGGGGAAAATGGAGGGACTGGAGGACGCTGTGGTGCAGCGGGCAGGGCTGGTGCTGTGGAAGCGGGAATGGGCGTCCTGGGCCGGGCCGGGCCGAGCCGAGCCGGGGCTTTGTGTGCTGCTCTAGCGGCCCCTGGCTTGCTGCGGCCGGCCGAGCGGGTGTTACGCGCCTCTGCCTGGGCCCCCCTGGGCTCCAGCCCCGCCGGAGGTGGTAGAAGGCAAGGAACAGGCCCCGAGGGCTGGCTGTGGGGCCTGGTTTTCTTTGTCCGATGCACTGTGGGAGTGCACAGGTACCAGGGAAGGAACGTTTTCGTTTTGATATTTGTTACGTGGTCAGATATTACTTGGTTTCTCCTCAGCATTTCTCTGTGTGCCTACCCTTCAGGCCTCTTTCCCCTTCATCTGCCCAACTGTCCTTACTGCCCATGCAAACGGACAGTGTCTCCGTTTGTGTCAGCCTTCCCAAACTTCCTTATCAAGTTTGCTACAAGTGCACTCCCGGCTGTTTTAAAACTCCCATGACTCTTTCTGCGCTTGTATTTTTCATAGTGTTTCCCATGGAAATAACCCTTCTGCTTCCCTATGAGGCCTGTGTTTCTGCTCTCCCCCAGACATTTAGAACAAGGTAATTAATTTCCACCAAAGATGGTTAGAGCCCTCAGTATTGTGATAATTAGCAGCTGGATACAGGCACACAGCAAAGGTGGGACAGGTTTATCTCCTTCATGTTCATTGTGGAGGTAGCAGCCTGGCCACTTGTCACAGGCAGCTCCAGGCTAACCACAGCATGTGAGATTTCTTGTCTGGTAGCAGCACTAGTAGACAAAAGAGTGAGCTACAGTTATTGCGGAGGTGTAGGTGATTGGAAATTTCTGTAGGAAAGCAGGAAGGCTTTGTCAGTTCTGCTGTGTAAGAGTTCAGCTTCCCCTCCCCTCCATTTCTACAGGGAAATAGAAAGCTAATGAAAGATCAGGAAGCGTTCACAGGAGAGTCTTTCTTTTGAAAAACCATGACATTAAACAAAGATGCTTTAAGTTGTCTTCAACTTTTCTGTTCTCATAACTCACTCTTAAGCCCAGGTTGTTTGTTTTGTTTTTTGTTGGTTTTTTTTTTTTTCTTTCAGTTAAAGCCATGGCATTGAAACAAGTTTCGAGCAACAAATGCTTCGAGGGTTTCCAGAAAGTGTTTGAACATGACAGGTAAACACTACAAAAGCAACCTTGATGCTTAGCACAGGGCAGTGAATCCATGTTACCATGGCTGTCAGTGTTCTCAGTCTGCAGGAAAATAGTACCTTCTCACTAACATTGATATTTCAGTAAGGAATGCTGTCTGTTGCTGCTTTGGCTGTGTTCTTGTATTTCTGTGTTAATGTTTAACATGTCTCGTATACTTAGTGCTGCAGATCTGAGATAGGAAGCCAGTATTTTTACCTTTGAAAATGAAGCTCCATTACACTGGGTTGTCCTGTTTGCAGCACAGAGAACCACTGTGTGTACAAAGTTTCATGTACTCTACTGGATATTTCACTTCTCTGCTTTCCTAAAAAATGCTGTGAGCAGACAGACACAGTAAATAGATTTGTGTTTGATAAAGGTGAACAGAAAAACCTTTTTTTTTTTTTAAATTTCTGATCCAAATAAAAACAATTACTTATGCTAAGATAATTGACAGTTTCATGCTTCTGTATTAATTGGGCAGTTGGTTCGTGTGTAGACTTAGCAGACTGAAAACCTCTGTTGCTGGTGCCTGTTGTGCAGTGTATGTTCTGCAAGTCACGTGGATGTGTTCTTCAGTAAAAATTACTTTCCAATTCAATAGACAAAGCTCAAGTTAAATTTTGCTGGGGTTCAAAATTCAGTTTTCAAACTGTTCCCGTTTAGCAGCACTGCGTAAATATGCCTTGCTTTTAAGTCTTTGTTTTAAGTGTGTTCAGAACAAGATAGGAAGGTTAGCTCTCGTCAATTCAAGAGACTAAGGCTGAGTTTTAAAATTGCTTTTCACTTTATTTAACTTAGTTGTTACAATTCACTGACCAAATCTCTCTTTGAATGAACTTTCTTTTTTTTAATGTTAGTGACCTTGTTAATGAAGTAGTGGTGATAACAAGGAGTATTTTATTAATACAGTGCAGAGCTAAAATGCAAAATGAAATTTGGAATCTACTTGCCTCCGAAAGCAGAAACTGCAAAGTGTCCTGTGCTATATTGGCTTTCAGGTAAGTAACATGAATTTTTGTAACTTAAAAAAGATAAAGGTCTTTAAGCTGCTGTGCTACAGTTACTGTAAACCTGAGGTACCCCTGTGAGATCAGAAGGGGTCAACAGCAGAAGAGAGTTGTGTGGCAGGAGTGAAGTTGTCTCATCCACAGCATCATTTCTTCCAACTCTGCAGCTTCTGCAGTGTCCTATCCAGCTGCTGCCTTGCTGGATGTAAGGCAAGCTGGGATGAGACTGTATGGACACACAGGTGCTCCCAGTTGTCCTGGCTTTGTTCCTCTGCCTTATTCCTGTCATCTCCCACAGAGTTGAGTCTTGCACTAAAATTACATAAATAATGTTAAGCCATTGCTTCCCAAATGGTCAGATTTGTGTTGGTGATGGCTCTATGATTAATTAATTACATCTTTTTTTTTTTTTCCTCCTATTATTCAAAACAAAAAGCAGCAGCTCTGCCTATTTGGTAATTTTTGGAATTGCTTTATTGAGGCTTGTGTTTAGAAAGTTGAAGAATTGACTGGTAGTGTGGAGACTATATTCCTTGTATGTATTCATTTCACAAAATAGCTGGTAGGTCTCATTATTAGAATGACAGTGGACTGGGTAAAAGTGCTTACCCTTGAAGTTGGAAGCATCAAAATTTTCTGAAGACCTCCGAGTCATGCAGTACTTTTTTTTTTTTTTTTTTTTAATCTAAACCATGCTGTCTTGGCTAGTATATCAGTCAAATTAGGTTATTTGCAATTTCTCCTCAGAGGAAACTAGAATCGTTAATCCCTTTCAAATGGCATAGTGAAGAAAAAATGAAATATTGGTGTATTTATTTGTAATTGGACTAAAGTTGGGCCTGCTGCAGTACAAAAGACAGGGATTGCTGCAGTTTTTGGAGCCACAGAGTTTGCAGGCTTTAATGCTGTCTAAAGGATGTAGGATTTGTCAGACCACATGTATAATTTTGCAGTGGGAACAGCTGAAATGGCAGTAGAGGGACAAATACAGTTGCAGGGTTCGATGTCAGAAGTTAACAAGGTTAACCTCAGCCACAGTGTCTGTAGTCAGTGGATTTAAATACATGGTACTTGAGGAAACTGTATATGCCACATGAGTAGGTGTTTAAGGGGCTACACATTGACCTGGCTTTAATAAAATGTGTCACTAGATGAGAAAGTGCAACTGTGACAGTTTGTGTGGATTATTAAGTATTGTTGAACCCAGTGAAAAGACTTCTTGTGATGCTTATGGAGGTAGGAATCCCTCTTGTTTTTCAAAACCTTTTCTGTCAAAAAGGTTTTTGAAACTAGTAGGTTGTGAACAATGTGTAACCAATGATACTTTTATTTCTCTAGGGTTAACTTGCACAGAACAGAATTTTATAACAAAGGCTGGTTTTCATCAAGCTGCAGCTGAACACGGCCTTATTGTAGTCGCACCAGACACGAGTCCACGTAAGTTTTAACAAGAGATGTGATAACAATTGTTGCACTGAAGGGCCCTATCTTCATCCTCAAAGAACGGAGTGCTGCTACGAAGTGTTGCTCACCTGAGTCAGAATAGGATCTCACCTTTATATCTTGCCTTGTTTGCTACATTATAATGACTATATTATTAATAACATGGTAGTGAATGTTTGGCATTTGAAACTCCCTTATTGTCATGGCACTAAAACTAGAACAAAGGTGCCATTGAGTTCAGCACGAGTGAATAGACGGGGGAAAAAAAAGAGAAGGGTAAAAACAAGAGGCATGTCTTGTTAGAAGCGCTTGCCTGCTCTTTGTGGCTTGCTGAGACTTTAAAAGATCTGCAGAACTTTGTTGTCCCACGAAGATGTAATGTTTCTTGTATTCTGTCTTCTAAAGACAATTAAATATAAGTCTCCAGAGGATTCTAATACTTAGAAAAGCAAACCAGAAACCTTCCCTCCTGCAGCTGCAACAGCCTGCTGAGAAATGGCTTTTTTTAAATGACGTGCAGTTATTTGTATAAGGCCGAGCTTATGCATGGTAGGGGAAACCTGAAAATGGTGGATCTGCAGTTACTGGAAGTACAGTCTTTTGGGGATTCAGGGTATTATGTTTAGTATTTGCTCAATTCTGCTAAAGTCTCATGATTGCTGTGTACAAAGGTGGCTATCTTCTAGTATTTCCCAAGCTTTCGTGGGTCAGATCTGAACACGGGTAATAAAAGGAATGATGTTCTTTGCAGAAAACATTTTTCATATCTAGGTTTTGAAGATATGTCAGGTCCGTGAACAGAAATCCGTGTTTCTAATGAAGAAGAGGGAAGGAACAAGACTTGTGTATTCATGAACTAACTTTAGTTTGTTGTTGCTATCTGCTGCAGATTAGAGATGGGCAAATAACCTTTGCTTTCTTCACATTGGGTAATTATGCAGGGACTTGTTTTTAGTGTTGTCTGTGTAAGTTGTCTGTATCAAGGTTTGACTGCGTTTGAATAGTTTGTTGCTTTGTCCATTTTTGTTTTAAAACTGTCTTTACAGCTTCTGTCTTGCCTTTTAGTGTAATAACTGATTAGGATTGCTCTGCTATTTAGATGAATTTCAGGGTGCGTGTCATATTATACTCTTAAATTTTAGCTTAAGAGACCCCAAATGTTCTTAAATCTCTTTGAGCTGTCTGGAAAAACAATACTGAAGATCAATTCAAATGTAATCACATATTAAGAAATCTGAGCATATGTAGTGAAAATGCTTATGTGTTTTTTTTAACTGTGTAGTTACGATCACATGAGAATTACCTTCCAGGAACTAGTAGATGTATCTGGATGGGGAAAAAGACTGCATGAAAACATGGAATACCTGTCATTTACAGACTTCTGTCAGGCCCTGATAGGCGTTACTTTGCCCTCTTTGTAGGGGTTTGCTTTTCTAGGTGGGTGTGCTAAGCAGTATTTTACAGATTCCTTTTCAAATTTGTGTTTTAAGGCTTCCCTAAGTTTCTTTTAGCAGAATCAGTATTGCCTTCGTTGCCTGGCAGAACCTTCTTAGTTTTTGCCTCTCTCTGAGGGACTGACGATAGTCTTTTATATCCAACGTGTTGTGTAAGCACCCCCAGTCCCTGCGACTGCTGCACTGTTGAGTTACAAAATCACTCAGTTTTCAAGGGCACATCACTGGAGCAAACTCAGCTTTGATCTTTGTAAAAAAATCTGATTTCACACTGTGACAGGGTGGCAGGTATCTCTGCACAAATTGTCAGGGACTGCCAAATTATACTTCAGTTTGCAGTGTAATCTGACAGTGGTGAAAGCCTGTGTAATTTTGGCTTGCAGGAACTGGGAACATTTGGAGAATGGGAGGCAGTTACTTCCTGTTGCGCATACCTTGAAGTATTACATTCTGTTCTGCAAACTAGGCTTGTAAATCACAGGCTAATCAAAGGGAGAGCAAGAGAGGACTGGATGGGGTGTTTTGACTTTCAAGGAGACATCTGCAAATTTAGTTTGAAAGCGTAGCCTTGGAAAAGAGGATAGAACCCTGCAGTTGCTCGAAGACGAAATTACTTAAGGTTATTGGGGAGTTACAGGTAGGAGCACTAAAATGAATTGCAGAAGAGGTAGACTTACATACTTAAAAAATGATAGGAATAATAACTGTTATTATGCTGCTGAATCTTAAAAAGGGAGGTGTAGGAGACATTATTTGAAGCACTTAAATGAGTCTGGACACACCATTTGGTGATACGTGGTTCTGTCCTGGGGCAAAGAAAATTTTCTACGCTTTCTGTTTCACATCTTTTCTTGTACTTGGTAGGATGAGGTCTAATAACTGAAAAAAGCTGATAGCACCAATTAACAAGTGCCAACTTTTGAGTAAGTTCCTGGGTAAAGCGAAGGGGAAGCTTTACAGAATTAGTTTAGGAGAGATCTATGTGTTATGTTTATTTATGAAGGGATACTGAAGCAGGTTAGAAGCTGGATACATCTGTAGGCAATACATAAGTGGCATTTTGAAAGCGTTATTAAAATAACACTTGAAAGCACTGTACTAATGAATGAAGATTTGAATTGTCTTGTAGATGGAGGGGTAGAGGCATGTTGATAGAGAAACTCGCGTCCCAAGTCGTGTGGCAGATTCTCCAATGCTGAACATCTAGTAAAGGAAAGACACTAACTATAGATTTTTTCATGGTAGGTGGCTGCAATATTGAAGGAGAAGATGAAAGCTGGGATTTTGGCACCGGTGCTGGTTTTTATGTGGATGCCACTGAAGATCCTTGGAAAACAAACTACAGGATGTATTCCTACATAAAGGATGAGGTAACTTTGCTGCTGGGTTCTCTTGGTGTTGTTGGGTAAGGTAAAGAAGGGCTGCGGTTCAGTCATTCTCTTTGTTCCTAGCTCCAAAGCTTCCTTAAGGTGGTCTTGACAGCCTGTGGATGGTTTATCATTTTCTTACTTTCCTCTTTTATAAAAAGAATTAATTATTCCATTTTTAATCCCTGATTATTTCAGTGATTGGATTTATCCAGTTGTTAGGCCTTTCCTCACCAAACAGATACCGTAGTAGAACTGTGGAGGGAGAGGACCACAGCACAGAGATGGTGACACCTAGCAGGGCTTGAGCAGGAACTCCTTGAGTCTGCTCTCCTGTTGGAGATGACACAGGGTTGGCCCACATTTCTGGTCTTGATTCGTTAGCTGTGCAAATCTCTGCTCTTGTAAAATCTCTTCTCTGCTGCTTCTAAAACAACTCCCTGCATTTCACTGCACCACCACTTCAGTTGTGTCACTTGTTTAGACTGTTTTCACTGTCTGTCTTGGGAGGCTGGAGTGGTGGTTTTGTTGTTTTTTTCTTTAACTGGGTAAAAAAGGAGATCCTTGAGATATGTATTAAGAAAGGTGAGTGTCCAGTTTACTCTGCAAGTGGTTAGTGTGGTCTGGATTAAAACTAAAGTTGATGGGAATAAGGAGAGCAAATAATCTCCCAAGAACAGTGTGCCCTTCTGGTCACTTATAGGAGCATGTACATGTTTGTCTATCTATTAAAAGAAGACTATGTTTATTAGAAAATTTCCAAATCTTGCATTACAGGGTTGCGATAGATTGCTACAGAAATACTTTGAGTTACTTATTATCAGATAAATTGTTTCCTTTTGATTTTACGTGGCTTTCAGGCCATGAGCACAAATGTCAGGCTAGAGCCAAAGACGTGCCTTTGGTTTCAGTGGCTTCCTGGCATTAAAACGCATTAGATATTTGTGTGCTTTTTTTTCCTATACATACTCAAGTTGCTTTAACATTTTTACTACACTGTTGTTCCTTTACAGCTGCCTAAACTAATAAATGCCAATTTTCCAACTGACCCTGAACGGATGTCAATTTTTGGGCATTCCATGGGAGGTCATGGAGCTCTTATTCTTGCTCTGAAGAATCCTGGGAAGTACAAAGTAAGATATAATACAGCTTATATAAGGTATACAAAGGCTTATACAGATTTCTATAGAAGTGAAGAAAAAAAAATAATAACAAGTTCTGTTATTAGCAAGTTCTTTTATAGCATTAAATACATCAATAGTTTTACTTGTAGCAGTTCATTAATGCCTAGTATTGGAATGTGGAAAATTGCCAGAAATATCACTCTGCTCATACGTGTAAGTATCAGTGAAATTAAAAAAAAATCTGCACGTTTTGAAATCTAAGAAAAGTTCAGTTTCTTTTGGATCACACTACAGCTCTTCCAAACCAATTGTGATATTTAAGTGTAAATGGGCTCATTCTATCTCTGGAGTTACTTCATGCTGCCGGTATTGTCTAGAAATCTGGTTGTGTGATTTGCTATCTTTTCAAATCTTGTCCTCTTCATGTTGGAGCTTTTATTACCAGTAAACCTTTTTGCCATATATATATAATATATATGTTTGCTTAGAACTTACTAAGGATTCTATTCCGACTGATAGCCAGTGTAACTATAAGCACCTGAACTGCACATGGAATACTATCTGGAGGACATTCCTCCCCTTTTTCTTCCCCTCGGAGATTTGCATGTCACCTTTTGATTGATTTTTTGGAGTATTTGAAGTTGGGTTGATTTGCGGTCTACTTGAACCTAAATCAAACATGCTGGACCTGATTTGCCTTTGCTTTATACTCATCAGGGTTGTGAGAAATTTTGTTGTTCCCTTTGAAGATCTGCTTGTGTAAAATGCGTTTCTGAGGGACAATCAGGCATTGGTGTTTGAGAGATGAGGGACTCTGCCTTTGTGGATCAATCCTTTCATGGACTGTCCTGACCCTGCACTTTGTGGGCAGCTGCTATGAAAATGCACCTGCATTTTTCAAAAGTAGCATAACGTACTGCTCAGTGTCATTAGCTTGGTGTTAGAAGAGAGTAGAACGGAAGATATAGCTTAATCTTTATCACTCCTTTTTGTCTTTTGGAGCCATAGTTCAGAAATTTGCATTTTCACTGTTGGCACTTAACTGTGAATTGTATCATCTAAACGAATTAAACATAAAATTGAAAATGTGAAAATCCAGGAGATTTGGCAGAAGCTTAAATGGTTTGTTGCTATTTCTTGCAAAGCATGAGTGTGGAAATATTGATGTCCCAGGGCCAAATCCAAAAGAAGAATGTAAGAATAGGGCTTGGACTTCTGAGATCCGTACCTGGAGTTGTGATCTTGACCTCCTAATCCTGGAGGTACCTAAATTCATGAGACATATTGCAGGCTTCAGCTGAGCAGCCCCATACCTCAGGCTTTTGTTACGTTCCGCCAAATCCAGCTGGAGGTGAAACGGTCCCACATTCTGACCATACTGACCCAACAGCAGACTTGAGATCCTCCTCTGCTGCTTAAGGGAAGTCAAGCCAACATCTTTCAATAAGGAGAGGAACAGAGCATCTGGTCCTGCCTTTTGAAGCTTGGCTGATGTACAAAAAGGAAAGCAAAACTGAGGGGCGAGAAAGAACAAGTAAGAGGGAAGTAGGATAATGGTACCTCAGAGCGCCCAGTTGGTGAAGGAGTCCTAAGTTTTCAGTTTGCTTGTTAGGAGAAATCACTTTCCTTAATTCATACGTTTTTTTCCATGCTTTTTTTCTGAACAGTCTGTATCGGCATTTGCTCCTATCTGCAACCCTATTCAGTGTCAGTGGGGGAAGAAAGCCCTTGGTGGATATCTGGGCTCAGATGTAAGCAAATGGGAGGTATGTGTTGTAATTCACCAGCCTTTAATACCGCATGAATGAGTGGTCTGTAGATACATTGCAGCAGGAGTCTGGAACAAAACTCTGGGGTGGCCCTGAGCTGGTACTCCTGTTTTACTACATTGCTAAGCATGGATAATCATCCAGTGTTTCTGGTGGGTATGACTTGCTGTTGCCTGATGGTGCTTACAGCAAATGTAATGAGATAGAAAGCTCTCATCAAATTGACTAAATTCCTTCCTGTTTTATGAAGACCTTAAAATCTGGGCTAAGAACAACTGTGAGCAGTCTGAGGCTTTCTGTACTGCATGGAAGCAGGGAGCAGTTTAAAAGAGAGTTTTAGGCTATGCCCTCTTTCTCCAAACCTCGGTTCTCAATATACAAAACAGCTGGGTTTTGTAGCAGGCTGAAAGAAGAGACTGCTACAAACTTTTGAGAGGCTGATGAGCCTCATGGCATCTGCAGGGGAAGCCTGTTGGAGGCAGCTGGCAGAGGAGCCTGTGGGGTACTTGGAAACCAGTATCCTGTAGAGCAGAATTAAACCGGCCAACGTTAGGTTTTAGCTCCAGGGCCCTAATTTTGAGATCTAAGTAGCTGTATATGAAAGGCTAAGATAGAAACATGTTTGTATGCGTGTTGCTGCGTTATTTGGGCAGCCCTTCAGTATTTTTAATCTCTGCATAAACATTGCGCTGTCTCCCTAGAATTAGGTTAAAAGGCATCATCATCATTAAGGTTATCAGGCTTTGGAAGGGGTTGCCCAGGGCAGTAGTGGAGTCCCCATCCCTGGAGGTATTTAAAAGACGTGTGGAGGCAGTGCTTGGGGATATGGTTTAGTCGAGGACTTGTCAGTGTTAGGTTAATGATTGGACTTGGTGATCTTAAAGGTCTTCTCCAGTCTAGGCAATTCTCTGCTTCTGTGACCAGGTACTCTGATTTCCTTGTAAATAAACAGAAGCTGCAGTTAAATCCTTTGTGAATTGGATTAAAATATCTCTAAAGAAGACATCCAGGTTTGGATATTAAAACATAACAGGAATGGAGAGCACTAGCTGTTTTCACTGTCATTAATAGTTTGTATATTTAAAAATCACCAGTTAAACTTGCTTACGCTTAACATAATGTATTTATTTTGAAAAAAAAAAGAGTTTTTTGGCCCCTAAACTTTGGAGCTCTTCCACAAAGCCAGTCCAGTAGATACATAGCAGGCATCCGGAATAGACTTAGACCTGCCTTTGCACCGATACCCATCCTCTGGTTTCCATGTTTCTGGTGAAAGTTGCTGTGTGTTACACCGGTGTAACCTTTGGGTGCCAAAATAGGTATATCAAGATACCAGGTTACTTTGGCAGGATCTAGTTTCTGTACAAGCAGGTGAATCGGTACTAGATCAGATCGCCGTTCTTCAGTTCTGTGTGGATTTAGCCCTGGGCTGGACGTTGTGTTTGGTCCAGAAACGATGTCAAACTGCTGACTTGGTAATTACTTAGATCATACCCTTTGGCCTTTTTTAAAACATGGGTATTACTTTTCAGTTGTCTGGATTTCCCCAGTTCTTTTGCTTTTCCAAAGTAGAATGAGGTGTCCTGATCAGTATCACCCAGTACTCCACGTGCGCCATTCTTTTCTTGCAGTCGGCAGATTCGACCCAGTCTAACCCGTGTAACTGAATGTCGTTCCTCTTTTATTCCTGCAGGCATACGATGCTACCCAACTTGTGAAGTCCTATCCAGACTCTCATCTGGACATCTTGATTGATCAAGGCAAAGACGACCAGTTCCTCTCAGCAGGCCAGTTACTGCCTGATAACTTCATCGCTGCCTGCACAGAGCGGAAAATCCCTGTCGTCTTTAGACTGCAGCAGGCAAGTTCCTTCTGCAATCCCATGGTTGTTGGGTTGTTGCTTTGTGGGGTCGATGTGGCAAGTAGTGAAGAGAGCGTCTCTTCATGGGACAGCCTCTCGTTTACCTGTGAGGCTGTCCCTGAACAAGTGAGGAGGAGGGTGAGAAGTGACATTTTTCTTAATACCAGCCATCAAGGAGTGCAGTATCCATCAAGACTCAGCTGCATTTCACCACTAGGTGGGGACACAATTTTAGTTTCAACAAACTATCTGGGTGGCAGCTGAAGCAGCAGCGTTAGTGATTTCTAAAAAGTTTCACAGTCGCTGCACAAGCACAGTGACAGATGCACTTTTGCTAGATTCCTTACCCGGATTGTAGGTACCATTTTTAGCATAAAACTTCGTGATTTAGTTTGCAAGTGTTTGTGTAAATCAGGAAAGGTGTGGAACTGCTTGAAATCTTGGATTCATTTGAAGACCCAGGTGGAAGGATTGCTCTTTCCTGTAGTGCCGGGGCCTGGAAAAGCTCTGTCCTGAGAGCACTGGAGTCTCTGCAAGTGACTGTCAACGTCAAGCCAGGCCCAGTTATGGAGAATGCGAGGGATTGTACTCTCTGATTTATCCTAAGGGCCTTTACACAGCCTTGCACCAAAAGATAAGAGTCAATGCTGACAGACTGGAGCAGTTCAGAGGTTTTCTTGTCATTTTAGCGTAGCGCTGGAGCAGTAATTCAGACCTGGGCTGTGTTTTACCAGGAGGGCAGTGCCAGTGAGGGGAACCGTCCTCTCCAATTGCATCCTGCTCTGCAGCTGACACTTGCTGTGACTCATCTTTAATTTACATGCCCAGATTAGGGCAGGTTAAAGTACTTTCAGTTTGTGTAGGTTCCTAGTGTTCATATACACGTAACCAGTTAGTTAGTTATCCTTTCTAGTTTTTATATATAACACAGGTATTTTTTACTTCTTAAAACAGCTCAAACCAGAAGAGCCACTAAGTTTCCTAGAAGAGAGCTTAGCATGATTGCTTTATCATCAGCTATAGGTATTTGCTGATTCCTTTGTTGTTCTTTTCCAGGGTTACGATCACAGCTATTTTTTCATTGCTACATTTATTAATGACCACATCAAACATCACGCAAAATACCTCAACGCTTGAACCGTTTGGATGTGAGCGTTGCCTGTCCAACCAGAATCGAGGGATAAGAGGTGAAGAAAAAGCATTTGCTGAACTAGCCGCTGTAAAATGGAGCTCTTCTGCTTGTACTGCTAAGAAAAATAAAAGCCCACTTGATTTGATGTGTGTGCTTTCCAGTAAGTAGTTTGAATGTTCTCGCATGCTTTGAAAGTTGATCTCAGCGCCACGAAGGTGCACGCTGCATTCTAGGTCAACGTGAAGTTCAGCAGATGCGTTCACTTCGGGCTGTGAATGTGGATAGGTACTGGGGACCTCAGGACAGTTTCTAGCACAACTACGCGGAGACTGATTAACTACAGCGTTGCCTCTTCAGCTAATTAAATACCAAGGTTCACTTCATCACTTAATGCTGAAGGAAGTCATTAGTGACACAACTAATCAAGCTACTTAATTAATCTGAGGTGGTTGGTGTATTTTTTCCTTGGCCTGTTGAAATGCATTGCAAGGACAAAGTCTGGTGGCAAGTACAGGCAGAAGCTTGCTGCGCAGAGTGGTTTTACTGTCCTGTGCGGTGTTAACACCAAACAAATGAGCTGAAGAGTATTTAATAGATGATACTTAAAGCAAAGACATCTGAAAAAACATGTGAAAGCAGCAGTCTGTAGAAAAGGAGGTTGTTTATTTTTTCCACCTGCCTTCAATTGCTGCTGAGAGGCTTAACGCTGTTTCTGGGTTTCTTAGACTTAACAGGAATGAGAGGAAACCGATAAATTGATCGGACAAAAGCAGTCCCTTTCTATAGATGATCTGATCTCTCGTTGTTGAAAAAAAGTGCACTTATGTTACAGTCGTAGATCTGAAATGGCTCCCAGTGGTGTAATTCTGCCAGCCGCCTTGCGCGGGGCAGGAGCACAGCTGGTTCCAGCGAGCTCTTTAGCTGATGTTCAAGCAGTCACCTGTAAACTCGGCTTTCCAGTGGTTGGGCTGAATGTCCTCCTGTTTCTCTGGCCCCTGCTGGCGTTGAGGTTGCGGGGAGGCTTAAGCTTCTGTTGGTGGTGATGGGCTTAAATTATGCATTGACTTTCACCAGTCTTGCATCTACCTGTTTCTGAAGTAAGCTTGGAAGGAAGGGAAGACAGGAGTGTGCGCACTGCAAGAGTGCTCTGAACTGCTGAGCACGAGTTTTCCACACGGCATGGATGGACGACAGACACTAACTTCTCTCCTTTATTATAAAGCAGGGCACTGACATAAAAATTTTATGCCAAAACTGCCCAACATTTAAGATTTTTCCACTCCCGTGGCAGCAGAATCAAGTCAAAGGCTTGTTTAATGTGCGGCAGCTTCTTCTAGTTGTTTATCCAGCTCTAACCACCAGGCAGCCAAATGAATTCCTGGCTGTATCTAATACCGGGCTGGAGTGTGCCGGGTGCCTGCCGGCAGCCTCGCGCCCAGGACGACCACCCGAGCAGCAGCAGAGTCAGGGTGCTCAGCTTCCTGCAGGCACTTGGCATGATAAACATTTCCATTTACTACTGGTCAAAGATAGTATTTTTTACCTCATGCGTTTCAGGGAAAAGGAAATGCTATTTTTTTCTTTGCCGAAATGCACCTGCACATGATATTAGATGAGGTTAATAAGCAGGTTTAACCCTGTAATTTACTGTAAGTGCTTTTACACAACCATTTTAAAGCGGGTGGGCTGATGGGTTTCCCATTACGCTGTGGAGGGTTGTGGGGAGCCTTATTTCCTGTCTCCTTAATTCACAGGCCAGCAGGTATCAATTAGCGTAGCAGCTTCCCCAAATAACTGCCCAACTACAATTCTGGAGCTGAAAATACCTGTCAGATTTATAGAACTCAGCATTACGTGCACTGCTGCCTCCCTCCTTGAGAGGTCAGCCGATTGCCCCACTTCTGAGCAGGATCTCCACAGAAGATTATTGCAAACAAATCCTCTCCTTCCAAAATCCACTACTGAAAGTGAACAAACATAGCCATAAAAATCACCTAAGCTAAAGGCTCACGAGGTGTATGAGAAAAGAGCAGCAGCTGTACTTTGATGACTTCAGAGACCTGCAGTAGTCTCTAGGACCCATTTCTGCAGAGACAGGAGCAGGGCGCAGCAGCGTGGCAGAGCCGTGTCACGCTGGGTCACCACCAGGTCAGGAAGCGTTCATGCATTATTGCTTGGAATCAGCAGAATGAAGAAATCACTGGATTTTGTTTGCTAAAGCGAACGCCTGCAGAGTAATCGCTGCATTCCAGGAGGACAGGGGGGAAGAAAAAGTGCAGAGAAGTGGGGAGCAGTAAAAGGAAGGACGGGGAGAGTGAGGTGAGCAGGAGCTAACTGAGGGTGGAGTCTCCCCCTTGAGCTGAGTCCACCAGGTCTCGCAGCCCTGGGAGCAGAGGGTGGTTAATTCAACCACTGCTGGTCCCGACTAGCAGGAGATCTTAAGCAACAGGAGCCGCAAAGCTGCAGGAACCAACAGCGAACTGATGACCCAGCTTGTAACCAACTGAGTCCTATTCCCCGTTCAGCTGCAAAATTCCTTTATTTGTGTCCCATCATCTTCTCCATCCCCCAACCCTCACCATCGTTCGCAGCGTTGAGCTCTCCAAACACCGTCTCTTGTACAAGAAACCGTCAGGCAGAGGGAGAGTCATTAAAGGGTTTCTACAAATAATAGAGTTTAATTGTAACTACATTAAAGATTTCCTATGTACATGATGTTCACTGCTTAGGGTATCAGAGATTTGCCATGCATGTTTTATTGCACATAGAAATAGTGTACAAAGATTCAGGAAGATTCTCTTTTTTAGCCGTACAGGTTAAGACTGCATTAAAAAAGCTGTATTACAAAATATTGAGAGCTATTTATTTACAGCCAACTTCAAGCAAATACTGAAAGACACTATCAGGAGAAAACCAAAATTTTAATTATGAAAAAAACCCAAGATTTGTCAAAATAATAATTACAAAGCTTCATGTTGCCATATATACATTGTAAAAAAATACTCAGGAAACCTGCATTTTATCCCTCAAGATGCAGAAATCAATATTTCTATTTTTATACTCCGTCTTTGAATGCTTTTAAAATTTGATAAACTCTGACTTGAAAACTTACTTACTCTACATTGCTCGTGCTTTTTTGACAAAACATATTTGTGCAGCTCTGTAAAATATTAAAATACATTTTAATTTAGTGTTAAAGTGCACAGTACATTTTATAGGAAACAATACGCTAGCTGCCAATCAGAATCACCATTTGAGTCAATGTTGCCTCTAGAAAACAAACCGCTTTCGCTTTGGTTGAAGTAACTGGATGTTCCACGCATACCGTGTGTCCCGTTCCTTGTCTGCGAGCCCGCTCTCCTACCCCCCTGCAGTCAGCACCTCGGCAAGGTGCGCTATTCGAACGCACAGCCTGCACTCAACCGCTGCGTTAGCCACTGAAAATCCGCTCTTGGAATACCGGTGGTGTCAAAGGCAGCGCCTGTGAGTGCGTGGATGGGCTCCACCATCTTAAAGGTCTTCTCCAAGCTAAACGATTTTATGATTCTGCGCCTGTAACTCAGCCTAGATACAGGTGGTAGCGATGAGTATGCACCATCTTTCCTAAAAGCCTTTATGCAATAGTTCTCTGCCCCGTGTCTTGCTCAAGTATTTAGTCCTCCCACCACCACTGCCCCTTCTTGTCACTGTGCCTTCTGAAGGACCTGCGTGTGAGCACGGCTGACCCCTCCAGCAGCCAGCCTTCCGCCACCTGCAGCCGCCCTGTCCTGCTTGCCCATCGCTAGCGTCGTCTGAAAGAGAAGCGGAGGTTCCAGGTACTGTGAGAATCGCTACGCTGAAACTCTCTGATCTAGAACATGTGATGTTTTAATAATAAGATACGCTTTTAAAAATCTCTTCAAAACACGCAAAGTAGCGAGAAGAAAAAGAACGTTATTTCCTATTGCTGACGTGGGAACTGCCAACGTTCGCTACAGAACATTGTGCTTAATTCCATGAGAAAACGATGGAGACGTGAAGGAGAAGCAGCTCTGTGCCCAGCCGGCTGGAGCTTGGCGGCTCAGGGCTGAGACTGCCTTTGGCAATTTTCATAATTTTATCTCCTCTTGAGAGAAGTTGTTTTATCTCCTCTTGAAGGACTCATGGAAGAAAACAATTTAAAATTGGTGGCTACCCGGTAAATCTTCTTGTTAATGTTCTTGTGCTGTTGTTTTATTCCTTGTTCTGTAGTGCTGTAGTCTTTAAAAGAACTCAAGTTACAGTGCAAAATTGTACTTCAAGACACGTGATCCTAATGCACATCATTCATTTTCTTGTGGCAAAAGTTAAATGTCTTGTGCATAGTAAAATAAGCAATCAAAAAAATATTTGTTCACATTTATTTTTCAAGTTTACATCTTCCCTTTTTTTTTTTTTTTTTTTTAAACATCTATATACAAATAAAATGGGTGTGCTCTCAGTTTCAGCCAATTTAGTCTAGTGGCGGGGAGAAAGTGCTACCGGAATGTAGGAAACTCAGTGGAATGCAGACAGGTTTTTACCAATGTTCAGCAAATTCAAGAAATAAAGAATGCCATTCCAGCTAGCTGTTCTTTTAATAAAAGCACCTATTTTGTTTGCTTTTTTATCTTACATATTAGAAAATACAATTTACGGAGATCTAGAGCTACTGCACACCGAGTAGAATAAAAAATAACGAAATATTTATATTAAAATAAAGTGTTTAACCACAAAAAAGCAGTAATAAAATACAGTTTTCCTAATTCACATTTTGCATCCAAAGGATGAATAACAAACTCACTAATAAATAATATTTATATAAATATTTTTATGTCGGGATATTTTTAAAAGGCAATATAGCCTGAAGCAACTGCAGAAAAAAAAACCCTAAGGTGGTAGAAGTCTTGACTGACTCTCCCTGCTCCCCCCGCCCCCCATCCCCAAACGATTACAATGATTCTTAGTTCAATAATCGGAAGGTATCTTGCTGCAAGACAGCTGTGAACTGCGCACGTTTCTGAGTGGCAGAGAGGTGGCTGCTCTAGGAAGTACTGTACAAAGTCAGCTAGAAAAGCAGTGAAGCGCCAAATTTGCCCTAGAAAAGGTTTCTGCTTAAACTTCTGGTTTGTAGTCCGACACACACGTACAGTCTGAAAGGTGATTTTTAAATCAGAAGTGTAAGAACACTCGCGGAGTGCTGTTTGGTTTTGGTATTTTTTTGTCAATGCAGTTTGAAAAGGTGGGCAGTGCTGGGATTCTCTGATGGCACAGTGGAGCTGGTAACAGCAGAGAGAGTCGTTTCATGTGAATAAAGCTTGTTTCACTGTGGTTACATCTAGCAATGCTTGAACTGTTATGCTCACTTTTACCAAGCCCTTTTCTTCTAGGATGTGATGTGGTAGGCAGAGCTTCTCCTAGAAAAAGACAAACAAAGGAGTAGAGATTAGGAGGTTCGATACTCGCTGCAAAGCCTCGCTTTACATCAGCACCGTTGGAACACAACGCCCAGCAAGCAGGAGGGCGGCTTCCTATTTTTAATTAAAAAAGACCTTCCTGGGATTTTGACAAAGTCTCTGCTTTTGCAGAGACCTACAAATTAGTGAGAGATCTGTTAATATTCTGGGCCTCAGAAACCAACCTGCTGTGGGGTCATTTAATTGAGATATTTGCATACTGTAGCGTGAGGGCCAGCAAATCCACACTGAACTTTCACACGTGGCATCTGTGCATTATCACGTATGAGTCAGTTTGGGGACAGAAGGCTGGTTTTATCAGACAAAAAGGTTCTACCCTAGAGCTCTAGACAGGTAGGTCTTGGTCCCAGGATACGCACCTTGAAATCCACCCATTAGCATTTACAGAAAAGCGTGTGGAACGTTGCGCGTTCTATGGGAGAAGCGTTTCATTCTGAGTAATTATATCCAAGAATATCCATTCTATCCAATTATATCCAATATCCAAGAATCAACTTTATTCACCATAAGGACGCAGCCAGGATGAAACCTGCTAGCTGTCCACAGAAGCCGTTACACCAGAAGACAGTCAAACAGTAAACGCTATCTCCTAGGGGTAACAAGACACTCCCCAGTGAGTAATTACAGAAAGTGCTGCTTGCAGAGGTAGCCTCGTGTCATGATGGGCACTCTCTTTAAAAAGAAGTTTTTCTTAAGGTAACTGGGTATTCCCACTAATGAAAGCCATGAAATGATGCAATCAGGCTGCAGGTTTAGCCTAAATAAATGGAAAGGCTAGACTGCATCACAGAAGCCGTAATCACAACTGTTAAGACTCACTGCCACAACATGGAAGCCGAAAGTGCAAGTGTGATGACAAAAATACGCAGACCCTCAGAAAACCCCCCCAACAACGCTACTGAACACAAACACATGGACACATGAGTGTCTGGCTCATGAAGTCCTTAAGCTGCTCATGTCAGATTGCTTTCAGCTGGAAAAGGCACCACCTATGTGATCTAACCTTCTGTTCTTTCCCTCAGCATCCATACGTGACCACCAGTAGGCACGGGACACTGATTTTTTAGACAGAGAGGGTTGTTTTCATATCCTCAGTATTGAATTTCTCAGCTGTCCAGTAAACTTTTAGTTTCTGAAACTACTCATACATTTGAGATTATATTTTAATTATTTGCCTGTCTTCTACTGAATATTATTCTGCTTCTGTAACGTCAGCTAAGGGTCTCTTCCTCTCCTTTTATGGTCCTTTGTCACACTGCCTCACATTCACATTGATTATATCTCCAATTATCTCCACTAATCCCTTCAACCTCTCTTCTCACGACAGAAATTTGTTCAGCTCTAGTCCCTTCCCTGAACCCTACGAACCCTTAAAACTAAATATAACGTTCGGTATGATGGAACTGGTACAGACAAGAACAATTAATGCCGTTTTTATCATGTAATGCACCTATGTTTAATTGCTTTTCTCTGCTTCCACTGTTGTCTAGTCTTTCCTTAGGAAATCTCCTCCAGCGGGCCACTGCTCCACCTGAATAGTACCAGTATTAAACTGCTTCTACTGATGTTTATGACTTTCATTTGTGAATGAGTCTTTTCTTTACGCACAACCAACACTTGGCTTGCTCAGATTCTTTGTGAATCTCCTCACACCCTACTCCAGCCTCCATGAGAGAAACACGGCAAAACTCACCTGTTAACTACTGAACCTAACAAGTGAGAGCCAAACTTAATTCACAATCATGGCATCTGATACTGGTAATGGTAATTTACCTATATTTTATGTTTACATTTCATATTTACTAAAGATATTTTAGTATTTATTATTTTAGGTTTAAAAGATTCTTTTAAACTTGATTTGTGACTTTTTTTTAAGGTTTGTGGTTATAGCTCAGAACACCAAACACACACTGTGGATTTCTTCCACGCACACAGACCCCAGAAAGAATTTCAAGCAGCTGATTTTCAAGGAGCTTGGCTGAGTAAGTCTGCAAGAGATGGACAACATACACTTCTTCATGTGGTAGATGCTGCAACATTCTGGCGATCTGCTAACGCTGGGTTTCTGCTTCCACTGAGTTTGTGGATTTGGATTCACATTGACCAGACAGTCCCATCCTGGCCTGCTACCGTGCCCCTCTCTGCTGGAGCTATTTGCGCAGTCAGCCCAAAGGAATATCTCCATCTTGTAGCCATTCCAGTTCATCACCCAGATTCCCAACCCCAACCTACCCTACATTGCTCATTTAAGTTAAGACACTGAGTCCTGCAGTTCATTCTTGTTTGTTCTTCTGATTGATGAACTGACCTGCAAGCTCTCTGAGATGGTTCTCCCCAACTTCTAGTCCTCTGGAAAAACATGTCTTTTCCAGAGAAATATATAAATATATTTTAGGGTGCAAACTCAAATTGATACCTGATTAGCACTGGAGTAGCTATAAAAAAAAACCGTAGAGACAGTGATAGCAAATAAAAGGAAAAGCTCAAAATATTTCTACCTCAAATGTATGATTTTTACTAAAATATTTTGCCAATCGAACATCTTGGGACATGGTTCATACAAAAATCTACAATACTCCTTATTCTGATAATTTTTAAAACAGTAATATCCATCTTATTTGTTGAGAATGCAATTCAGGCATCTAAAGTGCAATGTTACTCTCTCCACTCTCTCCTACTTGTTCCAGTGCCCTGGCACAGCAGGCTCTTGTTTCTCATATTTGGTGGCCCGCAACGTCCCAGTATTCCACTAGTCCTCTATGCGAGACAAAAGGCAGTAAATAATAATGCCAGCTCAATCCAGTATCTGAAAACTAAGTGATTAGTGTTACAAGGCTGAAGGGTAGAGGTTGAATAAAAAATCCCAGCCCCCAAGCAACCTACCTTGCTAGATATTTATGTTTGAGAATATTCTAAATTTTTCTGTGGAAGCCAAATGTGCTGAAATGGTCACAGTTAAGAAGGTTTCCTTTAGAAAAACTGTAATTTTGAACTTATTTTTGAGGCACCTTATAGCACTCAGAGAACTATTCTGTCGTGCTTTCTTGCTAGGAATTTTGCAATTGTTTGTAAGCACATTTTCCCTGAGAGCATAAAGGAATACATACCCCATTTCATAGAAAAACCCCAGCCCATACAATTTTTCTCATTTTAAAGACAATGCATTACCCTGTTCTTTTAAATATAATATAGGAATCCAGTTTGTACAAACCCTCTTCCCCTGCTGTATTTACAAGATGCATACTCAAATAAGGAAAGTTATTCAAGGAGATCTATAAAAAAAATAGGACTGTTCAACTGTGTTCCAGGAGTAAGAAGTTTCACAGCATGTTACTGGTCTGTATTATACATTGTTCTTCATTAGCGCTTGACACACAGTTGACAACCTTCTCTCATTAGGCAGAAGGTGGAACTTGGTTAACATTTTTTAAATCTGCAGTTAAACAGGTGGCTGTGATGAACTTCCAAAACTGACAATAAGACCTTACGCCATCTCCTAAAAATGACAAACTTCGTCTTCATGTGTCACAAATCAGTTCTCTATCTAAGCTCTAACCACTATCTTCAAAGCTTTGCAAGTGGCTTTCATCTGCCCTGCCTCACATACTCTTCAAATGACACCTTCAGAGTAACATATTTACCTCTTCTCAGAATAAGAAAAAAATCAAATCCTGCAAAAGGATGGAATCCAGAGCGCGCTGATAATCAACTCGGCTTTCTGCTTAACAGTGGTTAACCTTGGGCCAAGATCCCGTGTGTCTCAGTCCTTATGTTCAGCCGCTGTCCCTGCAGCTACAACTGCTATCTGGGAACCACTGACAGCAGAGCCATGAAGCTGCAAGTCATGGAGATTTCAAAACTTTTCTTAAATCCTGGCATTTTGAGACAATATGCCTGACCAACCAAGATAAGAACTCACCCATGACTCTGAGGAGACTCAACCTCACCCACTTCTCCCCATCTTTAGTAAGATTTCTGTCCCTTTTACATTAGCATCAAACCCATAACACTTCAATATAGTGGCATGAATCACCTCTCTACAAATATCCCTGTTGAAACCATCACTGAACAAAACCCAGAAAGACAAACAGAAGAACTGGCTGCTAATTCTCAAGACCCATCTAAAAATCTTTAAAACAATTGCGGAGGGAAGGGCTGCCGCTCCTCTCATGGCAGCGTGAATCTCTCTCTTTTCATCTACTACAAAAATTAAGATACAACTTTTAATGCATTTTTTTTTCTCCCTAAGAACACAGAGGACCTTAATTACTTGTGGCAAGCAAACTACTTACTACAGACATCTAGCCATTTTGAACGGATAAAGATTTTTTTCAAACACACAGTGAAGCAAAAGAACAAACTCCTTTTGATGGAGAAAAAAAAAGGCACAAAAAGGAGGCAGGCGCCAGGAGGCTGAGTCACGAAGCCACACAAAAAGACAGTACAACTGGTGCATCCACAAACATACACACGTGTATGTGCTTGACAGAGCAAGTCGCTAATCCTGGAACAAATTGTCTGATTTAAACAGCGTAGAAGAAAACCAGGAATACACAAGGACACTAATCTCACAAAGGTATGTGAGACACCACGCATCTCTTTTCTTTGACATCAGATGACTTCAAAGTCAAGACAATAGCTTGAATTGTTTTGTGCTAGGCCAAGCAGCCTGGCAATTCAGATACAGTAATTATCTATCAAAAAAGGAATTGTTGCCATTGTATCATATGGGCAAGCAGTGAAATGACTGCACCATAACAACAGCAGGGCCAAACTGCGTTTGCTAGCAAAGATACAGAGAAATGCAATTCTACAATTTGGCAAGAGCCCTTCTCTTCTTGTATTTGTAGAATACGAGATTTCAGATCTACAGAGAAAAAAAATACATTCATACAACAATGAAACACTGGAATGTGTAGTATCTCCAAGGGCAAATTAAAAGAGTAAGTCTATGTAATGCCCATCATTTAATGTGTGCAGCCAACCACTCTGGAATGGAAAGTCACTACAAAAAACATCAGGGTCTTACATTTCATCAGACTGAGGTCAAATACACAAAACCTTGAAATTTTGTTAGCACAAGGCCAAGTTTTCTTTCTAGAGATTTGAAAAAAAAACACAACTATAGCACATATTAGAGATGTGAAAAAGTAAATTTGAAATTATGCCTTTTTATACATATTTTCCTTATTCACTTTTACTGTTGATGCCTTATGTGCCCAAATGCCCTGAAGTAATCATTTGAAGTAATAAAACAAAAGACCAGAAGATAAAAAAAGGCACAGTAATTCAGGCTATAGGTATTTTTCATCATTTTTTTCTTTTAATTTCCAGTGGAAAAATTTGTATGTTTTGTAAAGTACACACTTACAAGCCGACTTGACAAAGCAAAAAACCCCAGACCCTCAATACAGCAGCTGCAAATCTGTATTTGGAGTCATGGCCAGTTAGATGTCTAAATATGGGCATCTTCTGAACGTGTAATAAATTGCAAATATTTACAAAAAGGTATTTACAGATTTTGGGCTTTGGACTCTTTTACAAATTCTGGCCTCAAGCTGTAAAATTTTAAAAGCAGACCATATACTTTGCCAAAAATGCCTCACAGTTTCTTTTTAACATGCTAAGAAAACAGTGACCTGAAACCGCAGTGAACAAAAAACCTAAGACAGACACATATGAAACAGTAAGACAAAAATGTATACTTAACAAGGGAAATATCAATTATACCACAACCTTACACATGAAATTCTGAGAGATACAGTGAAGGAATGAGAGCGTTTTGTATTAAAGTAGACTGGGTCATTACCTTGAAGTATTGTTATATTGCTCTTTCTGCATAATGCAGCTTATGTGCTAGAAATGAAGGAAATAGGAAAGGTCACAAAGCTGCTCTATCATTTTTTATAAACCTGCATCTATGACTGCTTTCATTTTTTTTGTAACAGGAGCAAGTTACTAAGAATACTTCTTTTTGTGAAAAATGATTATGTGGCAGTAATTTGGAAACTTATTAATGTATATGGAGTAGAAAACTGGACTGATTATTTGCTCAGGCTAATTCGATCCCCATTCACATTAAGTGGAACTGTGAGATGCATATACACCTTTCCGCTGTAAAAGCTTGTTAATATACAACAAAGAGACATCTGAAGGACTACTACAATGCATTACACTACACTTAAAAATATTCATCTGTTTACTGGCTCAATGAAAACAAAAACCAAATCCTCACTTCTTATCCAGTCCAAACACATTTTACCTGCATGTATACCCACTACAATGGGTATTTATTACTTTATTGCAGTATGGAAGAGATAAGCTCCACAGGATAAAGGAGAAATCAGTATAACGGGCACAGTACAAATTGAAGTCGAACAATTTATGAAGAAATCACAGTTTGAAAATCTCTGATGACCATGGCAATGGAAAAAAAATGAATGGGAAAAATGAGGGAGCAAATGTAACTCATGTTATTAATGAATATGTGGGTGAACTACAAAGTACATTGTTTTTAAACCCCAGGTCATCAGCTTAATCATGTGACTGGCTGTAAGCAGCAACTGCATATAACTGAATGTCTCAATACTGGGATGTCCTCAAAGGTGAGGAACCACCAGTCAGCTGAAACGCTGGTTTCACAAGTTCTAAAGCCACAGGAACAACACAGAAATAGGAGTCTGAATTTAGCAAAAAACCCACCAGATTAATGAGCTACATATAGGTTTTAGTTTCCATCTCCCCATTTAGTGGGAGAATTACTGTCTTCAGGGATGGGCAGAGAGGTATTTTTCACATTTGCATTCAGTCTGAAATATATTTTGAGGAACATTATTCACGCTTAGAGAAATGTAAGGGTATGTTTTACTATTCCCTTCTGTGTAAGATTTATGTATATTTGGAAGTGTTGCAAAGAACAACTCCTAAAAATACAAAACTGGATAAACTTTGTGCATGGTAGTTAAGGCTGTGCTTGGCATGAAGCAAATGTGATCAGTTTTCAGAGTCTGGTTCAAGAGGGCTTCAACTCAACCACAAGGAAGTGCTTGTAATGATGTTACACTTTAATTACTATATATTATCATAGTTGAGAGGAGTGAGAAAATGTAGTGCAGATATCTAAAAGACAACTCTGTTTCCATGGTGAGCATATATAAAGCTAAAACTTCGGGCAAGTTTGAGAGTTAGGTGTCATTAAGACTGGGATACGTTCAGTTGGTCTACATGGCACAACAGTAGTTCAGCTTCTAATCTAGTGTTTAGTCTGGCAAAACACTCAAAAACACTGAGGACAAGAACTTCCATTTCTGCATGCTGGAAATGCAAAACAACAATCTACTACAACTCTTACCTCCCTCCCAAAGCTATTGGATCCAGTGGATAATTAGACGTATTAGACAATGAGACAGATGGTAGCAACAACTTTCACCACCCAATTTTCTAATGTCAAAAAATGTTAAAATACAGCGATACATGTAGATCGCTCCTACATAAGGAGCGCACAGTGCAAAGCACTGGCAGGAAACCTGTTTGCCACTCATGGGAGCAGGACTAAAATCCCAGCCTTACAGAAAACATCACTTTTGTCTCAAATACCAACACTAGATTATAAAGAATCACACATTTAACAGATTCTAAACTGATTCAAGCTTTATGTCACTTTCTCAGTTTCACTAGAAAAGCAACATCGTTAAAACAAGACAACCAAAATCAAGACAAATATTTTCTGAGAGTAGAAGCTTAAATGTCAAGCTCCAACTCTGAGTAAGGAAGTGTTCCGTGTTGGAATCACTGAAAACAGGCATACAGTTAAAAGACGGGCCTGTGCTGGATGAGGGCACAGCCAAATAACTAGTACCTTTTCCCCAAGTATAAAGAACCTAGAAGCACTCACTGATCTCATGCCTGGTCACAGAAGACACTCTTTACAATAGAGTTGTTTTATGTATGCACTGGAAGCTGCTAGACGCTAAGCTCTTTAATAAAATTGGATTTATCCATTGTCTGAAATTATTTTTTCCATCTCAAAATAAATATCTAATTAGACATTTCATTCTTTTTATACATAAATGTATATATTTGTGCCACAGAAACCGGGAACAGAACTGCATTTATAAGTTTTTAGAATAAAATTTTACAAGTATCTATGGAATGGGATATTTATAGGGTAACACTAAATCACAAACATATGGCCAGAGTAATCAGTAACATACAAGTTCTTATACTAGTTATCCTCTAAAAGTCCCTAAGTATTTTTTTAATGTACTAAGGAGGGAGAAATGAATGTATTTATTTCACAGACCCAAATGGAGGTCCTTTGTAATTCAGACTCAGGCTAGCTAACCAAATTTAATCAACTAGGCCAATACTGCAATGGCAATATAGGTTTATATTCTAGGTTTTATATTTTTCAATTAATTTTCATTTCTATATTTCATGCTGATAAGGAATAAAACAACAACAAAAATGTCTTAACAGATGAACAGAACACAGAACTGGAAAGGATCAGTAGGGTCTACCCTACCCATTAAAACCTCCTAGAATGGAAAATCTAGAGTCTTCCTAGATGATCTGTTTTCCTGGCTACATTGTCTTTGTTACATCTGTTGCACAAACAAACAAACAAACATTACCTGCATTTTCACAGGTGATGAAACGGAGACAAGATAGTGATGTGACCTGCTTGACGTCACACATAAGAATGGCAGATACAGGAATCTAAGAGCTTATTCTCAAACTGTCTTATCATATCACACTGTACTCCACAACCTTCATCCTGAAACATTCTGAAGTCCCTTGCATGTTATGGGTTGCTCATACTCACTGCTAATTTACAGTCATCTTTGTGGTGTAACACCGCAAGTGTTTAAAAGTGGTTCAAAACTGCTTTGTGCAACAGAAGAAAAAGATTACATTCTATGGAATGGTGAGGAAAACAAAATATAAGTAGGAAAACATAACTACTCCAGTACAGAATTTAATCTGAACAGTAGAGATGACCAACAATCTTTAAAGTTACAGTACTCTTGTTAATCTAAAGGATTAAAAAAATAACAGTAATTTGAGAGATAATTCTCTAAGTGCTTTTAACACAATGTACATTGAGGTAATTGGCACCAATTCACAAAATACTATCATCCGTTGTAGTGCCACCTCGGTTGCTTCAGTATCTGCAGCATTCTTGGTTTTTCACAAAAATTAAGAGGCTCAGTTCTGTTTAGCTTGTGATAAACCCAGAAGTGGAATAAAACTAGCTTCACTGCTTTAACACATTTAGGGTGTAGTCTAGGCAACATAAGAGAAAGCAAACTATAAATAAAGAGGTACATAAGTTCTTAAACTACAGCTGGAGGGGAGAGAAGAGATGGGACTTGCCTTCAAGATGCTACTCCCTCTCTCCCCTGTTTCAAGAGATTAATAAAGATATTACAAGGAAGGGAAGTGAGGGAAAGGGAAAAGTTTGTAAGACAAAGGAAGGAAATTAAGTACCTGTAATTTGTCAGAGACAAAGCAGAAAGTTTGTGTGCACATGCGAACAGGTTATGCTGTTAGCACATTCCAGTGATAAGTTATATACATCAAGACTATAAAAAGTATGTGGAAAAGACAAAAGCCTATTAGATCCCAGGAGCGAAAGGTAGAAGTTGATTGTGGGGTTTTCTCCCCGAGGGCGAGCAGAGTGTCAACAGTCTTTCGAATGTGACGAATATCCGACTGCAGGATGTCATACGGAGAGCAGAGGTCAGCCTATCCCGAAGGGCAGCCATCAGAACAGAAAAAAAGTGCATAAAATTAAAAATAGAAAGATATTGATAAATAAATTAGCACAATATGCTAGCATAAACATGTAGGAATAGTTTCTTCCTAGTATTGCCTTAGCCACTAAACATTCCAACTTTCTTTTATTTCCTCTAAATACTGAAGCTATCACAAAATACCATAATGTTAAGATGGAAGAGCTCAGGCCTTCAAATCCTTCCGAAATTATGCCCAGATTCACAAGGGTGAGGAGGTGCATGTGATCTACTTATCCCAGCGAGATCCGCACACCTTTGTCCATCTGGGCCTTATTCAAATGCTTAAATGGAACCAGTTGTAAACTCTAACTTACATAATAGCAATCAGTGGGTTAAAAAGCTGTTAAAAGCACAAGCAGCAGCAGTACGAAGTCTCAAGAAAAAGTACTTAAAGAAATTGTTAGAAGTATGCGAAATTCTCTAAAATAATAATCTAACACTTGGTATTCAAGTATTGTCTTAAATGATACCCTGGGGTGGAAACAGAAATAGTTAATGTAGCACTAACTACATTTTAATAAAGTTTCTAAACTGAAGAATTCAATGCTAAATTCCTTAGAAAGCACTTTATTAGCAGGTTAGATATCCACATGTTTTTGGGAAAATATCAATGATTTAATGTAGCACTTTAGACTAGCTACACAAAATGAAGTATAATATATAATAATAATATCAATATGCACATACAATATTTAACATTGAAATCAAACCAAGCAACCAGTACTTTCAAAATGCAATCTAAGATATACCAGTTTACATTGCACTATTAAAGATGGTGAATATTTACTGAATCAAATTATATGAAGTAAGAAAGAGATTCCCTGTTTCAGAGGAACGTTATGTTTCTTTAGTAGCGTTTCAGTCTCACTTGCTTAATGAACTGACCAAATACTCAATAAACGAAGACATAGAAGTTCAGATGTCTGGTTTCTGTTAGTGCCAAGTTTCAAGGTCTAATTGGCAATAAATTGTATTTTTAAATATTTAAAAGGCCCTTTTATTTTGAGAAGTAACTAGTGAAATTTTAAAAGTCAGAACTGTCATTCATATCGAAAGAAAAAATGACACTTTTTTTTCTGCTTACCATGACTGGTTCTAGCTTTCACAGGAGCTAAAAGCTGCAAATTTTTTATTTAGTTGCTTAGGCCAGCAGACACACAGAGGGAGAAAATAACCTTGCCTAGCAACAGCACTGCTAATTTTACAGCAATTTTTCAGAGTTTTTGCAACTTTAAATTCTAGCGTGACAATAAAATTCAATGCAATTGTATTTGGCTTTTTCTAAGGGCTGAAAACTCAGACAGAACAAAACATGTTGATCTTGTTTAAATATTGAATAGGACTAGTACTGTATTCAAGACCATCTACATCCACAAGCTGCTTATCAGAGAAAGTAGTTTTAGGGCAAACGAACTACTCACAACTATAAACTATGTAATATATAAATAAATATCTAAGATACATTGAACTTAAATTTATATTTTTAGAAAATTGCCAGAACTTTAAAACAAGGGCATTTAAAAAAAAATTTTATCCAAGGAAACCCCTAACAGTCCCTACTGCACTCAAATGGAGAAGGAAGTAATTTCAGAGTTAGAGAATGAGAGCTGGTAAAGAATTTTTCCAGAGACTGAAGAACTTGCTAACCAGAGGGTAACATACTATGTAGTACACAGGAGAAGCTAAAGTGGACAAAAACAGCCAACACATGCAGAAGAAACTTCCGATGAGAACTGTCATGCTGTGTTTTAGTGAAATTCTGTGAAACCTGGGGAAGCCCAAGAAATGTCTGATAATTTTTGCTTATTTTTGTGTGTTCTGTGACAATGGCTTATTTGGTGTTACAGTCACACCTTAAGTATAACATTTATATTGTATGTATGTATTTTAAACTTCTGTAATATAAATCTAGATTATAAAAAATTTCAAAAACATAAATGTAGCTTTTCATTAATGGTGAACGTATTTCCACTTAAGGTACCAGAATTTTACAGATGCTGTGAAATGAAAATACCAAACTAAAGCATGACATCATGAAATAGTGAAAAAATACATGACCCCCACTGAAAGTCTCAAAGACAACCAACCAGCCCCCCATCCATCACAAGCACTGCCCTTCTATTCAGGAGACTGAAGTTATTACTAGTAAGAACTAAAAAGATACATATACTTAGTCATTAAACTTACGGACTAACTTTTTACGTCTGTGAAGTTAATGATTAAATTATACAGCTGCCAAAATCATGCACGCAGAATAAACTGAGTAAGATAGAAGTGGAACAACAAAAGCATAACCAGCTGTTTGTGTGCACAAACCACCCTCATTCTACATGCTCCTGTAGTGAAATGTCTGTGAAAACATAGCAGTTCAAACCCAACCTCCTCACATTTTGACTCTGTGGAAAAAAAGTCAAATGTAAGTTTGCAGAAGTGCATTAAAGGATGAAGTCTGTAGTGCCTGCGCACTATACTCAAAACACAAATGAAAGGAATCTCAGAATTATGCTTTCCATACTTGAATTCACAGCATACTGAACCACTGAACTCTATACTGTAGGCCAAATAGTGTACGTTGCCAAGACCAGAACAAAAGGGTGGAGAAAGGAGTCATACCTGATAAAACTTACTGCACCTTCATGGGTGTCTCATGATGAAACTATGGAGAAGTAACTGATTACATGAATTGATCAGAAAACAAGCATAAGTAGTAATGAAAATATACCTTGCATTAAACCAAGAAACATGGTTACCAGTTGAACAACCAATAGGTGGATAGAAGATAAAACACTTGACACTTTGCTTGGTTGTTTCTTTTACTTCATTCTGCCAGTTTTAGCATACAAAAGCCTCCCTTTTTTTCTCCCCCTTTGTTTTACTTCATTAGCAGTTCCTACACTAACACAAATCAATATGATTTTTAGAATAATTCTGGCTGACGCTGCAACATAGCGCACGTAGTTTTCAGGCGGTGAGATGCAGTAGTAGCTCCTGTGTGTAGGACTCGAAAGTCACAGGAAGGGGCACAGCTGATCCCTTTACAATCTGAATCTTCACAGGAAGACTTGAGACCCACAAAGCCATTTCTTCCCACCACACTCCATCCTGTTCAGTATGTGTACACCAAGAGGCTGACTGAAAATTTGAGAGACAAGGCAGAAGTCTCTCATTCCCACCTGAGAAATAACTTGTCCCAGCAAATCATACTGCAGCATTACTGACATGCTGGAACACAGAAGCTTGAGAAACCTGCTGTAACAACTGGCTGTGAAAGATTTCATTTTAGCGCTACCTTTCATCAACAGAAATTATCATGCTAGTATTAATCATGATAACTTAAGTCTAAGCTTCATGAAGATTAATAAGGTGTGTCCGTGCATGTGGGGAAAATCTTTCTTTACTTTTTTTTTTAAATAACTGTACCTAATTTCTCTGACCTGAAGAGGCCTCACTAAAGGCCTAAAGATAAAGGGCCTAAACTGTGAAAGTGTTACATTAGTATAGGTTGCAGGTCATAAAAAAAGAATTTGTGTCTCTGTAAAAAGTAACATCTGCATTTTGGCTCACAAACATTGAAAATGCTTCGTTCCATTTCTTTTTTGACAAAATGCTTACAAGGGTCCTACTTCTGATATGCCATATTTGTTCATAATTGAGAGCTAGAAGAAATGCAGACCAAAACCTGTAACTTTTGCCTTTCAAATAATATATTGCATTTACAGCTTTGTTTTGGTCTAATTTGTAATAAAGTATCATTCTAAAGTATCTGTAATAAAGTATCATTCAGCCCACCACAGATCAATTATTTTTTCCTTTTTGACAGGAGTATTTGTTAATATTACTGAAAATGCATAAGAAAAAATGCTCTGTAGTAAGGATTACCAAGAATAACAGCTACCAAGAAAGAAAGTTAAAGCTTAAGCTATTGATTTGCAGATTAAAATGGGAAAGTCTACTTCTTTGCTACTAGTATGAATACTGATTCTAATGTGGCAACAGACAAGTTGAAGAAATATATATGAGTATTTTTGTCTATTTACATATAATTGTTACTAGCTTTATGAAAGAGCAGTTGAAACCAAAATACTTCCCTAAGTTTACATACATACTTATGGGACAATTATTCAGACCCTTGTGATTCTTTAAATACCTCAGGGATGAGATGTCACTAAGAAGAATAAAATTGCATTAGAGCCGGTACATTGGACACTTTGGAGGCCATGCTTACACACAAAGAGAAATAAATAAACAAACAAAAAGCCTTATTTTTTAAACTCAGATCACATGAGAGGGTGGGTGCAATATAGTTGCACTGGGTAAGCACTATAGGTGGTGCAAGTAGCGGGTTCATATGACATTAACAATCTACTCCAGTGAATGGCACCATCCAAGTGCATTAACAGTGTAAAATAAAGTCTTATTTTGTACTTTTGTAGGTGATAAAGGTTGTACCTTTTCTGTCACATACCTCCTGAGGGGCATGGAAGACATTTTCTGAGACTTCAGGCTTTAAGATGCGTATCTGCCACCACCCCTTTCTTACATCAAAGAGCAATTTTGTTTTGTCTCATAAAATGATCATTTACAAAGATCTCTGGTAAGGCTCGACAGAAAAAAAGTTAGTGACAAAACTGGATACAAACTGATTGTCCTACAGTTTGCACACTTTTGATAGCCTACCGGTGCAGTCAGGGCCTGGATATTTAGTTGCTTAATAAAGGATCAGAACCACATGCTTAAACATGCTGTGATCCAGCGCATCCCTTCTGCATATGATCAGGAGCATCACATGGCCATTAACAGAAAGTGATTTCAGCATGTCACACATTGCGCTGAAATCATCATCTGGCAGGTAGTGGCTTTCAGAATTATCTACAGCATAAAGAGATGCTCACGTTCCTGAATTTTGTTATTTGTGATTCTTTGGTCAAGATGCCAACTCCTGATACTTACTATGACATGTTTGGATATGGATGTCAATTGCATTTTTCTATACCTGGATGACATTTCCCAGGATCATTTTGGGGACTGAATGCTGAAAGCCATAGAAGTAAGAGACCATGCATATCAGCACAACACAGTAACTACTTGGCTATTTCCTTCGTTTCATTTTTCACAATTTGATGGAATATTGTTCTAAACCTGTGGAATTCAGGAAACAGCATGTGTTCTATTGCTTTCCACAAGTAACTGAAAACAAACCAACAACTTTAAATCCTTAAAAAAATCCCATGAGGCAGAATTTCAAGTTAATTCCCAGGAACAGAATTCAAGTTAATTCCCAGTATGACAGAAAAGCCTAATACCTATGAGTATTAGGATCCGTAAGTGGAACCTATCACCTTCCCATAGGATATTTGTTTTAAAAAAAGGAAATTATCATTGCATGCCATTTACTGGTTTGTCCAGAGTCAGTTAGGCCACGTATGATTCATTAAGCTGAAGCAGCACTAAACACATCATCTGTAGACCTTTAAAAACTTTGACAGTTGACTGCCATACTTGCTATCATACAACTTTATATTCCTAATAGGCATCCTTCCAACACAAAGCAAAGTTCTATCATCTGCCAACTAGTTCCACAGCACCATGCATTTTCACAATATATAGCAAGCATATACATTTTTAAATCACCGACAGCTAATCAAAAAGAATGTCCTCAGAGGACTTAAAACCTATCATAAATTTACAATTGCAAACCATTCATTTCATGTTTAAGTGAATCAATTTTTCCCTCAAGAGAAGTTAATGCTTACTTAGATTCAAAATGATCGTTAGTTTATAAATCAGATTAGTAAGATCCGTCCTTGAGCTTAAGGTACTGTCCAACTCTGCAAGAAGTATACTTCAATTTAAAAAAAATCCTAAAAAATTCTACACTCATTTCAATGGAAGCATTACAAAGGAGGGTTAATAAATATATAAAAATGTTTATTCATAGAAAACAAGAATGTATGTTTCCAGAAAGCTTACTTATATAAAAAAAACCTCAAGAGTAAAGGCTTAGCTTACCAGTCTGTAAGGATCTGCAAGGATCTTTGTAAATATTTCTATTTCTGTTTCTGAAAGATCTCTTGACAACAACGAAAACAACTCTTAGCCTTTTCTTTCCCAAAAGGCTATATGCAGAAAATCCTGACTTATATTCTAAATTCACAGAATAATTTATGACGCATCAAAAGAAATAAATTCTGGGGCAGTATTAATAAACACTCCATGTCCACAAGCCCATTGCACTGAGATTTTTATCTTCTTTGAAGAGAAATTTTACCTTTAATATGAAATCATTCTAACATAAATTACCTAATTACAAGAATGAAATCAACCATCACAACTTAGAGACCCAGCTCACTACACTGAATTCTCAACTCAAGTTTATGATGAACCATTAATTGGCGCTGTAAGATAAAGTCTCCCCCTCAAAATTCCTACAAATAGAAAAAATTATCTGTTACTGTTGCTGTCCTCCAAGTGCTAAAATACAGATAAAATATAAAGAATTCAAACTGGAACTCTTTCCCAATGTGAAATCTTTGCATTACCATCTGCTCCCCAAGGAGGTGGTGGGGGAGACACACACAAAATATCCTTTTGTTTCAGCATTCTTGAAACACAGACTAAAAAATGCAGTCTTCATTATAATGTCATATGCAGGGCAACAGTAAAAATATATTGTGCAATTCTCATGTATTCAGATTAAAAAGATCTTGTATAACACTTTTACCTTCTTTTGAAGGTCATGTATTTGAAATTAACTTTTTCTTAGTAAGTACTTCTAGACCATAAGGGAACCCCAGAATTCATTACATTAGTTATAAAGGTATTTTTCCTATAAATATGAGAATAGATTATATGATGAATGTTGCCATTCTTAAATGAAAAGCAGAAAACATCAAGCACTTCAATTTCCCTCTTTCCAACTTCTGAAACACACATGTCTATATTATAGAACCTTACTCATACATATTTTCCATACTTAACACACAGACAATGGTTTTCTTCATATCACTGCAGAATTGTTTTGGTACAAGAGATGAGTGTGTTATTAGTCACTTTCACAATGTGTACAACAGAGTACTTAATATTACAAAAAAAGGAAAATCACTGATTAAAATAATGAAGTCCATATTCTAAAAGCACTAGGTAGCAATGCAGTTATGTTGTATAACAAAAAAAATAGTAAACTTTTGCCTAATTACATATTACCTAATTACCATATTTCTTATTTATTTTCCACGGCAAAGATAAGGTGGTATTGGGGAAAATACCAAATTACTTAAGACAAAACTTGCAATTTTAAAATGCTCTGACATGGGCCACTTAAATGCACTAAAGCAGTATTAAGTCACATTATTTAGATAAATTTTAAACTATATGTATTTACTGCTGAAAAACTGTGGTTCATGAAGTTATCCTTCAGCTTTAAATTAATTCATGTGGTTTTCATTTTTTATCATCTAGAAATGACAGACTTAATTAAATTACCTCTGGTATCCCCAGTTTTCTACATGCATCCAGAAAGTTTTCCACATTTCTCCTGCACTTGGCCATACTAAGTTTAGGCTGTAAAAACAAGGAAAAACAGTTTATGGAAGAAGTTTCATTCAGTTAATTCACCTATTGCATTATTCTTGTACTGATGCACCATTTCCATATTTCTCCTGAAAACAATGTATAAAATTCTGTTCAGCATTTAACTAAAAATATCATGCCTACAAATGCAATCTGAGTAAGTGGTGGATGCCACGTGCTTTTACATAGTTATCAAAGTCACCAGCACATTTAGATCTTTCCTTGTTCACATCCAGCCTGTGAGTTTGTAAAACCTGCCTCTTATGATGATCTGTGATAGACGACGTGGTTTTCTGAACAACATTGAGAACAGATTTAACTGTAATTACCAGGCTCTTACTTTTTAAATTTTTTATGTACTCATAAACGTATAGAAACTATACACAATTTTAATGTCTATGAAGAAGAAACTTCCTCACTCCAGAATTTCAAATACTTCCATAATTTGTCTCACTTGGCACTATTCACCAAAAACTTACAGCAGTACCATGTCACTAAAAAGAAAAAAACCAAACACAAAACAAAACTAGTTCACTATTTTACTTTTGAATGCAAGATCTGAAACAATGGTAATTCCTGAATACTCACTTAAACCAAGAATTCATTATAGTTGCAAATTTCCTAGGCTAAAGTAATTTGAAGGCTCTTTCAAGCAAGAGAACATCATAAATATAAAGTTGAAACCAAATTAAAATGGATTTAAAATATTTTATTTTTCCTACAGAAAACACCACAAGATTTTTATCTTTAAAAAAAAAAAATCAGCAAAAACTTAATTTTTTGTCCTAGAAATTCAAGTCTGTGTAATTTGGTAATGTCATATTTTTACCAAAGACAGAAGTAATTTAAAGTCAAGGATCTGCAAAATAAACTCCACTAGACCATCTGAAAATGTCTTTTTCTTAAAATCAGTATTCTTGGAAGTCTCTCTAGATTGCCTCTGAAATCCACATGCTATTCTCAGAATCAAGAATCAGGTGTACATGACAAATTTTTACATGAGTATGGATGTGTACATCAAAAACAACAAAAAAAGGCACATAGTCTAAAAACATACAAAACTTCTCCAGAACCAGACTGGTATCACAAATCTGGAACAATGATCTGTCTAAGAAAAAGACATCAATAAACAGAGAAATCACTAGGAAAATTTCATGAAATGCACACGTACAGATTACATCAAATTCATGTCCTGAAATCTTCAGGTCCTTAGGTTTGGCAAGTCAATATTAAATGACTACAAGTCTGTGTTTCTATTCCATCCTATCTTCATTCTAGACATTCTAGAAATTGTAATTTCTACATTTAACCCATTAGGAAAAATATGCTAATAATTGCTGTTAGAGCCTTAGGAACACGACAACTGCTAAACCAGACATTGCTAAAATTTTTCAACCAACGAACAAGGGGCCAATGCTCTTTTAAACAGGGACTCCTAGAATAAAGTCAGTAATCACAGAATTTCATACTGTACTGAACAAAAAAGACATTAGGAAAAAAATCTTCTCTTTTGCTAGATCAGAAAAAGGCAGGATAACTCTATTCACTTAAAGGCGATACACATTCTCTATACATTAAAAATACATTAAAAACAATGAACATTTGAATTTGTAATAATGTAAATGTTACCCCTAACTGCAAAGAACATTCACTGAACAGCAACATTGTTTTATGTAACCAAGTATCATCTGGCAATGAAAGAGTAGTTTTTTTTAACACTCCTCCCCTTGATCCCAATGCAACAAGACAGATTCAACTTACTACTGCTGGTGAAGGTACATGAATACTTCCTACAGACCGAGGACGAACGTGATTTACTAAATGGCAGAGAACGACACCATCCATCAGAGCAGACCCCAAGTCTTCAGGCAAACAAATCTTTAGCCTTGTTTCAATGTTCTGCAAGCAAGGAACACATTCAAGTTTTAATATGGAAATGGATGAAGTGGAAAAAAGGGAATATATATCCTCATCTTCTCCTATGCTGTAGACACAGGCAGTTTTGGAGTTTTGGTTTACCAAGAAACACACTTCCTTTATATAACTCTTCAAAAACTAAGAACCAACCTCCTCTACACTATGAATTACATAAATGTCTTTAAAAGAACTTAACACTTCAAATGCTGCATGTCATAACATGCATTTATTTTTATATATACATATAAAAGCAGACATGCATGCCATTAGCCACCTGATTCCACAGCATGTGGCACCTTCCTTTCACCATTCCCTTAAGTCTTCTGCTTATCCATCTCAAATTTTCTTTATCATCAGCACTTTCAGTCAGAACTGCATTGTGTTAATTACTTTACAAGCAGAAAGTAAAAGGCAACTTTTCCCTAGTAGCCTAAAAATTACTTAAGAAGTGTTAGAATGATGAGAAAGACAGGTAAGGCAAGGCAAAACATTTAGACTTAAAAGAGACTTTTTGGATACTTTTTAAGTAAAAGTGAAGTTTCACTGAAAATAATTTGATATTGCCAAATAAAATACTTGGACAATATTTGAGAATCTTCCTGAAAAAAGCCACTATGGTAAGACTGCTACATATAATGAGTTTCCTAAATTGTGCTTCTATCTTGAAAACATTCCAACGCTATACTTAGACATAACTCTTAGATTCTCTCTCAGATAATTACTTCTATGATCTTAAAATAGCTATTTCATACTCCTAGTTGAACCTCCTTAACGTCATTACTCTCTGTTAATACATTACCTCAATCTATTCTGAGTGTTCTAGACCAAAATAGATTATTCTCTTTAGAATCAGAGTAGAGTGTAGGTTGGAAGGGATTTCTGAAGGTCATTTAGTCTAACAAATTTGAAGTAAGACCAGAGCCTTGGTTAGTTAAGTTCTGGATATCTACAAGGAAGAAGACCCCACAACATCTCCAGGCAACCTTGTTCAGTGTTTCTACCACTCATGCAAAGAATTTTCTCCTTTCTACTTGGAATTTCTTTCTCTGCAATTTGTGCCACTGCCTCTCATGCTTTCACTGTGCACCTTTGAAAATCCTGGCTTTATCTTCTCTACTACTACCCATCAGGCAGCTGAGAACATTCACATGATATTCTCAGCACTCTCTTCTCCAAGCTAAAGAAATCCAGCTCTTAGCTTCTTACTCATACATCCTTTGTTTGGGGGCCCTCACCATGAAGTAGCCTCCACTGAATTCACTCTGGGGTTTCATTATATTTTCTCAGTTTTTGTTTTGCTAGACACACTACTCAAGTACTCACTTGCATTCTCACAAGTGCCAAATGTGAGTGCATGCACTAATATAATGTTTTGTTTTCACCTTGGATTAATTAATAAATTAGAAAACATTTTTTGGTATATGAGATATGTACAGAAAGAATACATTTTGAAGCTTCTTTCCAAATCTGCTACAAAAAGGCTTATATAAATTAATGAATTACAAATTCTTTCTTTTAAAACTGATTTGCCTGTTGGGACACTATTCAATCTCAGGGTGTATTTTTTTTCTGAGCACAGTGCACCTACAACACTAGTTCAATGCCATGTCCTGTTGGAATTCACGGTTTGAGACTAGATTAAAATTGAAGACTTCAAGAAGTGGATCAATTCTCTTTCAACTTTACCACCACTGAAGAACTACTCTTTTTCAAAAACTATCCACAGAGCAGCAGCAGACTATTTATTCCACTTAGCATGTCAAAACTATTGAATATTTACACATTGAGTGACAAAAAGCAACCAGCATTTCTTGCTAGACTCTATCGCTCAAGTGTAAGTGGCAAATCACTCTTGAGATGACAACTCTCTGAAGTGATCGTGGATATATACAAAATCAAATGGAGGAAAGAGAAGTCTGTCTCTGAAGCAAGAAGTTTTATGAAATGGAATAATTTCTAGAAAAACACAGCATCCTAAAGAAAAGGGGGCAATGTATGGAAGAAACACCAGAGGTCTCACAATTTGCAGCTCAGGTGAAGTGATTAAGCTAAAGAGAACTCTGCTTTTAGTTTTCTAATAAGGGAACCTGAGTGCTGTATTAGTTGTTCCTTCTTGTTTAGTGCCCAGCTTGGTTAAGGTTGCAGGTTTGTGGAGTCTCACTAACATACCATGAAACAATTCAAAAGCAAAATATACTAACAGTTATGTTTATTCAGTAATTATGAACTTAATGACATATGTTCTGGGCTATTTTCTTGTACACTACATAATGAGACGATCTGCAAGTTACTTCTCTTGCTAAAGGACCCAGTATACCAAAGTAAACTTTATTAAAAAAAAAAATAATCTCTGTGTGCTCCCAAACAGGGCCAATTTTCTAGCTTCTGTCATCACTCATTGACTTGTAATCAAACTTCTCAGAAAAGATAACAGAACTTTCATTTAACGACACGATGCTTCAGGGTGAGGGCAAAGAAGGATGGTGCACGGAGCTGAAGGTCACTAACGCATTAAACCAGTATTACTGGTAATACCTAACACTAATTCAGAGTAGAGAGATCCTTATTAGGTCTCCATGATCATGCCTGATACGGTGAATAACCTTGTTCTGCTTTTCACTGTGAGGACATTATCTTTAGGAACAATTACTTGGGGACTTGCTACAGACTTGTGGTAACTCGCTACAGACTTGTGGTAACTCTTACAAGAAATGTAAAAAGCTGTACTGATGCTGCTGACTGGGCTACACCTCAGAACTACAATTCTAATGCTGTTCACTACGGCCACTTCCATTTTCTTCTCCATTGCCAATAAGTCTGTCTCATCTCATTCCTGCATGTCATCCTTTTGGCATCATCCCAATTTAGAATTGACAACATACTATATTGAATCAGCTATGCTGAATCTTCAACAATATCTGTTCTGTTCAAAAATTCAGGAAGATGAGGTAAAATTAATCCAGACTTGAAACAAGTGAGGGCCTGAGATAAGTGAATGAAGATGTAAAAGTCCTCAGAGTTCTACATTAAACAACCCACCTTTTAAACACTATTGGTAAGGAGAAAAAAAGTGAACCCTCTTAAAATTAAATATGACAAGACATGTTATTTAAAATAAATCAATAATTTTGGAATTAGTCATTACACAAAGCTAATGACCTAAGAACAAATAATCTTGTAATTCAGTTACAATATCAAAGTCTCCTACCCCACTTTCAGAATTTTCACTACACTTAGGAATGCAATGATATCACCTGTTGTTGGTTGCATGACATAATCAGAAACCTTGACAGGTTTAGGTTCACAACACTTCTTTTGGAAAAAGTTGTCATCATTTTTTTTGACACAAATAGGTGTCACACAAACAGTGCTACCTAGGTATTAGCTACGTAACACACTCCCTATGCAAGCACATGCAGTAATCTTTGCATGAGGCTCTAGCTTCTATATTTAAGATAATATATCAGGAAACCATCTTGTATACTCAGATCTTCAAGTGATGAAATATTAATTTCATTTATAAGAAAGCTGTTTCAAGCATTAGTTATCTGTTTTTAAAAATGAAGTTTCTAACTTCAGATTTAACTACTAGATTTCATTATGCCTTTTACTTGCTAGACTGAAGACTTCTCCAGCTGTTAGGAAACAGTTTCTAGACCTCTCTCTCTCTCAAGTGATCACTTCATCCTTTCTGAAGAAATGAAATAAATTGTTAATTCCACCAGGGCAAGGCATGCTGTTTAACTGTGTGTCATTCAGGTAACTCCTGTAATTACTTCCTACTTTTACAAAACCTTTCCTTAAATACAGACATCTGACCGTGATGAAGCACTTCAGGAATAGTCTCATCAACATGATTTCCAGAATTAATATTGTCTCATTGAGCTTTTTAAACATTCTCCTACTTCGAAAACTTTCCCAAATAAAAATTAAAAAAAATACATTCCATTAGCACAGATTAATTCTATCAATACTCACATACCTCACGTAGCTGTTCCACAAGCTCTCTCTCTTCTCTCATCTGCTCCATTTTCCTTCGAATTGTAAATTGTGGGTCTATTGATTCCAAGTTTCTTTGTGGTCTTAAGAACACTAGGATTTTAAAAAAGACAGATTTTAGTTTTAAAGAATGAACATCTTGATTTATTGTTTTACAGATTTCTCTGTCCTCAGTAGGATAGAAAAATCTGATCTTGGATTACAATCTTTTAGCATATTGTTCTGAATAGCATCCTATGCTATCAACCAAATCCTAATCTCAACAAGCAGGTTTTTTCAAATGATTAAGCACTGGCACCGTCCCTTAGAGACTCTGATCTGTACAAAACTTTGTATCTAACATGAGAGGAAACACTTCTTATTCTTTTAAGTAGAACCCTCTCCTACAAGACGCTGAATTGTGTAACAAGCTGTGACAAGCATCTTCCTACACAGGACAAACTGCTTACTAGATAAGGTTATACAAAAAAAAAAAAAAAAAGACCTGCTCACCAAATAAAGAGTAATGTAGGCAGACTTAGCCATTTAGTAAGTCTGCCTACGTTAAAAAGTTGTATGGCAGATAGAGCATTGCAAACTCTTAGCACTACTCCTTCCCACAAATCCTGTAGACTGTATCACTTTGCCCACATACAGTTTATTGAAATAATTATACAAAAACTCTGCATATATGCACCTCGACATTTCCTTTTTTTGTGGTCAACGACTGTTTTGAATGGTTAGGAAGAACAAGATGATGTACGCTCAAAACGTAGCTGTCACTTGTTTGCCACTTTGCCATTTTGTTTGGCAAAATGCAACTGTCACCTGTTTGCCACTCAAATTACAGGCCAACTTGATTATTATGGAAAATGATACTGCTTAAAAGAAGCTTATTGCTTTCCCACCTCTCTCCTGAATGCAACATGAAACTCTAAGTACCAACTAATGGGGTGTAAAGTACAAAGCCTAGAAACCTCCATTTGTACATACAGTTACTGTTCAGTCTCACTTCCGTAAATTTAAAGCCACTCGAGAAAGATAGGATCATTTCTGGGTCAATAAGTATCAGGAGAGAAGAAAGAAGCCTTTTGTTTCCTAAAAGGCACATCAGAAAACTGGAAGTGTATGAATTGCCAGTAGAACCCAGTAGAGGAGTGAAAAAACATCAAGTACTCTTGACTATAAGAAAGGTACACGTGTGTAATCGCAGTAATTCTGATGTTTGATTAAAAATTGTAGCACATCAGCCATTTTATTTTAGGTTGTGATTCGGGTAATAGGCTGAATTTTAAAAATCAGCCCTCAAAATATCGAAAAAAATAAAACATTGAATGCTTGGTAGAAGGAAATTCCATCTACATTCTGAATAAAAGGAAACTGTTAACGAAGCCCCCAAATCAGTTCAGTGTCAACATACAAAATTGTACCCCCTGACATCTAGGGCTTAGATAAACAAGACGAAGTTTCTGCACAAGAAATACTTTGAACTCTCAGACAAATCTAGTCACCAGGAATGTCACCTAACTGTACGCAGGTGGGTTAAGTAACAAAATTAATAATCTAAGCTATTTCTTTAGCCAAAGGGCAGACAGTTAAGCCTACAGCCGTTAAGCCAACAGGCAGTAGCTCTTTCCTTTATTTACTTAAAAAGCAGCTTGAGGCAAGAAACTTCTTGCACATCCTTAGGCTACTTATCTGAGGCATCATGAGAGAATAAACCATGACCCGTTACCAAAATTGCTTCCTTCCACTACTTGACTTACACAGTCATAGTTTTAACTTTTGACATGCAACTGAAATGTAAAAAATGTGAATTCAATAATTTCAGGAAAAGCCATAATATTACAGCTTTATGTTAGCAAGATCTATCCTTTTAATGCCATCAGAAATCTCAGTGGGAGCGTAAGAGAGCATCCTGCAGAGAACGTGCAGGACTGAGAACTACAGAGACCAACCACAGCTCGGTTCCCTTCTCCAGGTGGACTACGCAGCTTCACCAGTCAGAAGATCTACACATAGGTGCACACAGCAGAAGTAAAAACATTCATTATGCTGACCTCCCACACTTAACTGAGAGTAGCAGAGCCATGCCTTCAGATGCAAGAGGTCCACAGTTGTATTGACATTTAATCTTTGCCTGGAACACCTGCCTTATGAGGAAAGGTTGAGAGTCCTGGGGCTTTTTAGTCTGGAGAAAAGACGACTGAGAGGGGATCTAATTCATGTGTACAAATAGATGAGGGCTAGATGTCAAGAAGAGAGGGGCAACCTCTTTTCACTTGTGCCCTGCAATAGGACAAGGGGCAATGGATACAAGCTAGAGTACAGGAAGTTCCACCTCAACATGAGGAGGGACTTCTTTACTGTGAGGGTTACAGAGCACTGGAACAGGCTCCCCAGAGAGGCTGTGGAGCCTCCTTCTCTGGAGACTTTCAAGGCCCATCTGGATGCGTTCCTGTGTAACCTGCCCTAGATTCTATGGTCCTGCTCTGGCAGGGGTTGGACTCGATGACCTCCAGAGGTCCCTTCCAACCCCTAACGTTCTATGAGTCTATGATTGGTAGAAGGCAAACTGCAAGCCAAGCCCAGAACAGAACCCTATTTCCAAAGTACAGTGTGTCTACAGGTATGTGCTTCTTAACATGCTGTAGAGAGGTGGACGTATAACTATGACTGCACATCCCCAAACATACAAAGTCTGTTAAGAGCTGTAACTAGCTGTTATGAAGTATAATAATCCATATTTAACAATCCTGATTTAACTACACCATTTCAAAAGCATTATCAACTGGTTTAGAGAATTTTAAACTAATAAGTTGGCAAATTTCTGAGGGAAGGGCTTATATATGGTGAAAATTGACCAATTAGAAATATCTAAAAATTTAATATATCATATAGTAAATCAGTAAAACAGTTCAGGATGGCTACAACAAACAAAAAAAATCAAGTCCCAAGTTTTCAAAGTGCAGAAACTCTTACCCAAGACTTCTATTAAACTCCAGAATTGTACTCAATTACAATTTCTGCATTAGCGATTCTGTAACAATTTGTTGGGAGACTGCTCCTAAATTTTTAAAAGGTGAAATAGAAATCTCCTTTCACATTTATTAAAAACTATAGTTACAATCTCTAAGGTTTTCATTTTAGAAATAGTCCATTGTACAACTCTAATAACTAAGCTTTGCTGCCTCTCAACAGATAAAATATCTAAACCATGCTTGAACAATAATATCGTATTTAAATGTTTTTTAAATGACACTGTAACTTCATTAGCAGCTGCAACATTTCAAACAATTCTCTACAGAATTGGTAACTCATATTAATGTTCAATATTGCAAGTATCAGTGTATTATTATGGACTTCATTCAGTTTGGCCACAGCTGTCTTTGTTTAGGCCTTTGCTATCAACATTACTTATTCAATTCCATTCATGAATCAGACCTACACTCCACCACAAGAAAAAATGCAGGCTAATCTCAAGGCAGTGGGAAAATAATTACAACTAAAAGTTCCTAAATAAAATAAGTTTAATTGATTTTAAAAACCCACACAACCACAACATCCACACACAAACTCAAAAACATTAGTTATAGAGGTTTCAGTTATACACTGAATTTAAAGAAACCTGTTCTAATACAGGAAGTGTTGGCAGCCCGGACTATTGCTTGCTTCTCTGCATTGCACACATTTTCCAGCAAGGGGAGCTCGTACCTCAGACACACCTGAAGGTTTATTTTTCACTCTTTTCAAATTCAAGTTTCTGCTTTTTCAACCCATGGTCAACCAAGGTTACTGTGTAATACTTGTTCCAGTAATTTACAAAAATTTTCATTTTTATTACTGAGTTACAATACACATATGTGCACTATTTATAGCACACCAAAGAATTTTGATTACTTAGTTTCACAACGTTATCCTTTAAGTAAACAACAAAATGATTTAACCCAACTCTATAAATCATAGACAAAAAGAAGGTTGGCCTAATGACAGGGAGAGATGAAGTCAGGCTAAAAGTTTACAGCTAGATTTCTCTTTGCTTGATTTATTCAGTCCAAATTTAAGTAACAGTGAAGTTGCTACACAGAGTCATTTGCTAAATCAAAGCCTTCGCAACAGTATGGACATTGGTCTTGGGAGACCTGTTTGTTCCAAGCCTTATAACCTCCTGGAAATTCTGGACTTGGCCTCCTCTATTACCGAGCTGTTGCCAGATAGTTACATTAAAAACAATATGAAGTACTAAGATGCTACATTGATCCATGGCATTTCTACATCAAAGGCTAGACCTATACTAGCAAGCTACAAAGAGCTAGCGCATGGATCCTCAGGAGTAGCCTGCACACATCAATACTGTTAACATGGCTGCTTCCTGGTACAGTTTTGGTCCATGACAACCCAACTCTCTTCTACACAATGTGTAGGTACAGGTCAAGGAACAGCCCAGGCAAAGGTCATTCCCCAGAGGCAGTTTAAGTGCAGACGTCCTGTTTTGGAAAGTAAGAGTGCTTAGGTAGGTATGGATGGGAATCCTGCTGTGCCAACTAACCTCAATACTTGAGGATGGTCCATTTTATTCACTACCATAGAAAGATACACATTAGATAGCAAGCTTAGCCCCAGATGACAAACTCTAAACAGAAAGGCAACAATCCTGATTTAAAAAAAAATATTTAGAGAGAGAGAGAGAGAAAGAGAGGTAAAAGCAGTTTTCTAACTGCCCAAGGTAATAAACAATAATATTTCCATTTGGTTTAAGATTTAAATTACATGAGATATCTATCTGTTCCAAATGCACAAGTACACACTGGTCTGTATGGCTCATTTCATTTAGAAGAGGAAAATAGTAACAAATCCAGATTAACAGATCAAATTCTGCACTGTTAGAAGTAACTCTAGCTTCTTCTGTTAAGAGTACTCATCACTGAAATACCATGTTAGTTTCATAACATCATGAACTAAATGCAGTTTTTCAACTTACCATTATCACAATTCTTATATTCCACACTCATGCACTTTATGGAGCTGATTCCTTACCTATGCTGTCTTTTATGGTTTTATAATAAAGAACACTGTGGCAATAGTGAGGATTGTCAAGTAATAAACTGAACTAAGGATGCAGGTGTTCTGAACTAAATGTTGGCACTTATCATTCAAGATTTTTGGTCTTGCTTTTGAGTTTCACTGCCTTCTCATACCTAAACACCCTTCTAATTTAGGGCAATTGGAAGAACAACAGTCCTACTTTAAAAAAATACATCTGCTTATCCAATATTTATAAAGTTTACTTGCCTAGGTTCTGTTTCTTCCATCTGACATTTAACTATTAATGCAGTGTAAAACCCTGATAGCCCAAACATGGCCAGCTTTGCATATTAGTGCCATGACTCAGTGTACTGTGAGAAGAATACCCTGGAGAAAAACAAAACAAAAGCAGCAGTAACAAAGTCCACTAATGTACCTGGCCTTCACTATGCACAGAGTAGTTCAGCAGCTTGCTAAGTTTCTGTTGGAGAAAAACCACTACTTTTACTTAGCTGATTGTTTCAGCTTTGTTTCCTCATGGTTTTCTCATCTCATTAAGTTAGTTATGCACCTACATCAATAACTGCAGGATATTTTCATTAACAGTCAGTATCTACTGAAAAAATAATAAAAACAAAAATGCAGAAGAGACAGTAGCAAAATTAGTTGCTGTTTGAGTACAACTTTTATAAACCCTTGAAAGTAAACTAAGTAAATAAGCCTATATTGGAAATAGTTCTTGAAGTGGATATAATGGTCAAAGTTGTTTTTGCCACACTTGAAAACATTGTCACTTTTCATTTACTTTTGATATAACAAATTCTACAGTAAATTAACGTGCATCCTCTGACTTATTTTGTGTTAGAAACACCCCCTCATGAGTACTGCCTTTCACCCCCAGCCACATGGGACATTTGTCACATATTCAGGATTCTGAAAATATAAAATCAAGTAAATTACATATGGAACACCTACCATTGTCACTGTCTCCTTCAGATGGGATACTGTAGCTAAAGTTGTCCCATGTTTGTGCCTGTGTAAGTGTGTTGAAGGAGATAGGAGGAAGACTGAGGGATGGGTCTGCTGGAGGGGAGTGACAGCCAGTCCAACCATGGTGGTATAAGGACCGGAGCGGGGATAAAAGGGGGCAGCAGCATTTCATATATGGCATTAGGATTGTATGGTAATGACAAAGATGTAATTCAAAGGTGATTAATAAAAAATACATAATTTTGGAGAAAAGAATGAAAGATGGTGCAGAATAAAAAGAATGAAAAGTTATATATTAGTACTTGCAAATCATACATTATATGTGCAGTTAAGGCTGTTAAGCTTAGCAAGATCATTGGGAACCATAGCATTTCACACAACTTGTTTACAACCAAGTTTTAAGAAAAAGTACCCATAGATTTTAAAAGCCTTGACTCTGTGAATCAGAAGGTAAATATATCAGCTGTGAAGTTTCAGCAATGAAAAGGTCAGAGAATAACATTTTGGTAGGGTTGTTTTTTTTGTAATTATGTAATAAGAACACTTCCTCCCCTAAAGACGAAGAAAATTTAGACATTCATAGGAAAATACTGCTACATTGCAACTTCCTAGCTGATTTGGTAAGTAGCAACTACCTTAGGCCTTGGATTCTCATTCTGTTGAAATACATTCTGTAACTATATTTACTACAGATGTTTTTCCTTTTGTTTTAATTCACTTAATGGTACATTCAGCACTACTTTTATTTCTTGCTGACTACCCCAGCAGTAAGTCCAAAGCTACCACAGACCCATCACCCTAGTAAAGTTCTATCCTCACAACATTTACAGACTTGCCAAGGACAAGAACTGACATACCACCAAAGGGCAGTCCTGAGTTTGTGCCTTGGCAAACCTGCACCGCAGAGAGTCTTCTAAAAAACACAAATTCACTAATGATCTAACTGAGCTCCCTAAAGCATGCACAATTGCACATTTCCACAGAAGCTACAACAGAGTCTTTTCTGTTTTATTCTATTCTGTGGAGATTATTCAGCAGATGACTATAAAAGCACATCATGCCTACAGTTCATGACCTATTCTCCATCCATGCTGCCTTCTCTTCAACTAGTCATGACAACACCTCCTATTTGTTCCTCAAATCCTTCAGCAGACATTTTTATTCCTTCCCCACCACATCTACTCTGCACTTCTGACTCCTGTCTTGACTGTGGCAAACATTTCCACTCAAGCTTTCTTAAAACCTCCATTCTACATTGTCTCAGAACTGGACACTGACATCCTTAAAAATATCTCCTCCCTGCTTACCTTCAGCACACCATCCATCCTTTCAAAGCTTCCCACTGGTTTCCTATCTGCTGACACAGAATTCAAATCCCTCCTCCTCTGCCCTTCACAATGATGTCACTCCTTAATGAGCTTTTCCTGTATCTGATCACGATGTTCCTTACCGCTTCAGCCAAAAAAATTATGAACGTACTCTTTCTTGGTTTCCTACATATATTTCCATCTTTTATCTAGTGAATCATACACACAAGCAATATCCACGCTCCTTAAACTAAGCTGAAGATTATACACTACCTCTACTCCAAATGCTAAACCATAGCCCTAAATCAATTTAAAATTACAGTATAAATCAAAAAGCAGCCAAAACCATTTAATGTTAGAAGAAAGTCCAAGGTAAAATTTCAGTAAGCACATGAAGTTCCTATTTTATACCAATCCAAAATAATATTCATAAGGAATTAATCACATAGACTTTCTCCTTCCCACAATTATCACCATTAATATGATGATCATTCAGTGTTATATGAAACTTGACCTTGAACTCCTCTTCACACTCAACTGTTCAAGAGCTTCTGCCATGCCTTTTTCCACAGCCAGTTTACTGCTGCTGATTATTGGGACACCAGATCAGCTGAACCTGAGAGCCAGCACAACTCAAGCTCTGAGCAGAGCCTACACTGGATAACAGAATACAGATCTATGGCAAACGATAAGCAGTCTTTAGTTACACTGGCAATTAGGATTCTCATTGTTTTCTGAAGTACACACAGATAATGCAACTAGGGAAGAAAAAAAATGGAAGGCATAAATACCCAGAGACTATAAGAACAGTAACTAGCATTCAAAAGAGGGGAAGAATGCTGTCAAGTTCTAATGATCATGGCAAGAACTTTTTAACACTCAGTTGTTTCGACTATTAGCACCACTCTGAACATTTGAATCAATCTGTGAATCAAGCACAAAGTTTAAATTTATTAATTACTATGAGTGATTCCTTTTCACAGAGTAAAAGCAGTTCCCTAGAGCAAAACTATGCTTCTAAAAAACCTTGTAATTATTGGTTCTTTTCAATGGTAATTTTTTAAGGTTTTCAAAGTAAATGTGAATTTGAGAAGCCCATATTCTACGAAAGTATTTAAAATGCAAGAGGTAATATTCTGAAAAATTAAAAAATTCTCTCTTTTTACCTTGTAGCTAAACATCTGACCCTTGAAAACACTCTGTCAAGAAGTCAAAACATATTCATCACCTTTCAAAACTTTTTCTTTGGGTACCAAGTCAGCCATCAGGAATTTCCCTAACGTTTTGCCTAGCTTTAAAAAAAAAGAATAAAAGGACCTTCAGTCCTGAACACATATCACTATGTACTAACTTGTTACGTACTAACACAGAAGTTTAAGCTACTGTGGTTTATCCTCTGGAACCACTTCCATTTGTGTACATACTTCAAGAACCTGGAATCCTTATTAGCAGTCTAAAACAGCTTATTTTCACCTTTCCAGGAGGCATAAATCATTATCAAACATGGGGGGGGGGAAGACAGAAATCCAACCAAAAAAGCCAAATATAAAGCAATATTCATTTAAAACAAATTAAAATAATCACAATGAAAATGCCCACATTTCAGAATGGTATGGTTGTGTAAATTTGCATTGAAAATTTGCCACTATTTTTGCCACAGAGCATGATACACACATTGTAGTTAGAACACTTTAATGGTCTTTGAATCTTGCATTCAGTTTTAAAAAATTATAGAAAGCATGTAATTCAAATGTAAGATCTAATGAAGTTAAATAGCTAAAACTCATTTCCAGTGCATTTTAAGGTTTCTCCTTAAGGTCATGAAGAACTTAAATGAAAAAAGTTGAAAAACTCCTGGATGACAGAATTTCTGGACCCCCAGACTAGCTCACCTCTAGGGCAATAAAGGAGTATACAATTAACAAGTAAAAACACAAACAGTGATAGGAAGGTTCAAATTTGCACAAAACTAGCACAAATATTTAAAGGAAATACAGGGTATAAAGTAGAGCCATAGTAAACTAACCAGATTTAATGGGAAAAAAACCATGCAGGATTCACAAACATGTCAGTATTTTCAGCCATTGACCGCTTCTACCTGTGAATTATTCTTATGTGCTAGCAAAAAAACCTCCACTTAACTTAATACTAACTGAATTCTGGGGTAGGAACAGGAAAGGAACCAATATGCAGCTTCAGTGCTGCTTTGCGAAGTTTCATTTTGTTACGTTGTGCTACACAGCTAATATACTGTTTTTTTTATCTGAAGCTGGACCTAAAGTTTTGCTATTGTTAAATTACCTTTATACTATTGTAAGACAGGGGAAGGTAACACGACTGAAAGCAGATGTGATGAGGTGAAAGATTGTGCAGTAATGGCTCTAGCTTGCTGACTCTGTAGTGTGTGATACGGAAAGTAAAATAAATTCAGATTATTGGGTTTTCTGCAACGCACAGCTGTGATCAAAAGACACACAGTATTGTCTTTTGGTCACAGCTATGGGTCACAGAAAACCTGATAACATAACATAGTACTGGCATACTCAAAGTGATTCAAATATATGAGCTTGAATTAGAGTGCAGAAAATAAACAGGTTATAACCAACTGACTTAGGAATTCAGTGAGGCTATACACAGCTGCAATATAGTCAGGGGAAGAACCGAGGACTTTTGCACGTTTGGCTCTCCATCATGCCACTTGGAGGATTTATTGCAAAGGACTGCAACCATTGCAATCCAATCTTCCTATAAATTCTATTTTAAAAGATTCACTAGGCTCTTTTGCCCTGACCTATTGCTGTCATTAAGTATAGGACATCCTGGTGCAGTGCTAAACTAAGATTCGGAAGCACACCTTGAACTAAGACTTGAACAAGAAATCATGCTCTTGCATTCTCTCCCACAACGCTGCATCCAGTCCCCAGCAGCAGATTTCACTGGCAGCTCAGCAGGACACATGTTACATCCCTTGAAAGCAGCAACACAGCATGGGCCCGTTTGCCTTCACACGTCTCTCTCCTAACGGTGTTACTGCACTGTTGCCACTGGACTGTGCAATACTATTCAATGTATTAGTTTTTCCAAACCCTGAAAGGACCCATTTGCTCATCATCTAACTCAAACTTTACATATATAGAGAAGTAATAACATCTGTAAAGCATCAGGAACATACAAAAATAGAGCCAGAGTTTAATAGTCCAACAAACTAGGAAATGTGATTGAACACATATCAGAGTATATCATAACTACAAGAGAAATTTAAAATATCCTCTTGATAAAACAAGGTTGGTTCCAGACCATTTTCATTGTCTTTTAAAACGTTTTTTTTTAAAAAAAAAACAAACAAAACAAATCTATGGGTACAATTTCTTAAACACTCAAATGTGAAACTGCTGCCATTATTGCCAAGATATTTTGTTACGGAAACTACAAGCTTGTAGTGGTTTACCAGCATTTAATTAAAAGCATTTGTGGTGAATGCAAGAAACCAGAATTAGTCTTAGGACACTGAAACAAACTGAAAAATCTACAGTTATTCTTTAGAGGTGATCTGACATGACTTAATAGTATCAACTACCTCAGCACGGAGAAGATTAAAACTGAGTTTAAACCTATAGCTAATCCTGTTTTTAAAAGAAGCTGTTATCCAAGCCCTCAAACACACCAATGCAAGTTTTTGTTGGGTCTTTTTTTTGGTGAGGTTTTTTGTTTGGTTGGTTGCTTCGTTTTTTTAACAAACTGCTGCTTGTTTAAAGATTGATGGTTATGCAGATTTAGTGCATTGTAGATTCGTTAAACTCAGCTGGTGGCTGAAGTAAGCACCTAATCTTCCTATAATGCTTAATCCTTATGCAAGCATAACTACTGAAAGACTCATTGCAACAAGCAATTTTCAGAGCAATGCACAATCATTTTCCAAACATGCCTAATCATTTGCATATATAATTCAAGAAAATCTAAACTGCATTGCTACATGCCAATTAAGCAAAAATCATACTTCAATTAGTATGTCAGCACAGATTATATATATGTATATATGCATAAAATATGTGTATTTATATACATACACACATTTTTTTAAATGTACATACATATAATTTTATAAAACACTTGATTTATTGGTAAGGGATGAAAATTGATCCATACAAAATGTGCCATATAGATATTTGCTACAAATTCAATCTTGATTCAAACCTATAGCCTTAAAATGTTCTAATCTTCTTCTAACTGTTGTACAGAAAATGTTTCATCACTGACTTCTTAAGGGAAAAATACAGAAATTTATTAATAACACAGATATGTTAAAAAAAAAAAAAAATAGTACACACAGAATTGGTTAGTTTTCTTTCCCACGTTACCTGATCGTGGTTTCAGGCCAAAAGGGATTGTGGTGTTCGTAGTAGGAGACATTGTTGGACTTTTATCCTTGTTCTGTGTAATTCAAGAACATAAATCTCAGTAAGAGCAAAATCTAGAACATCTCAGTACAACTAATTATATAAAATGCAGAAGTCAACAATACTGCATGCTACAACTATTTCATCATAATCTGATCACAATATAGCCTCAAACCTATGACAATCTTCCTTTTTTATTGTGTCCTATTCCTTTGCTGGAAAAGATAAGTTTCTAACCAAAGAGTGCAAGGTATTCCCCCTAGGTATAAATAAGCTTAATTGTTTCTCAGTTTTCTCCCATGTAATCACTGGGTTGCATCAAACATACATTTCTGTGGTATAGCACAGCAAGAAAAACAAAATAAAGACTGGTTTTTTTCCCTAGATACATTCGTTTCTTTGACAGAATTAATTACCATTCTGCATGGTACTTTTCATGCAACACTGAATTTCTGCCTAAAAAGCAGAAAAAAGGAAGTTAAACCTATACCTCAAGGCTGGATCACCCATGACTCTGAACTAGGCTAACAGCTGCAGCAGAATGAATAGAGTAGCAGCACACTACTCTAGAGGAGAAGGTGAGGTATAATCATCATACCACCAACAGTAACATAGAAAGAGTCCTGCAACCAAACTCCATAATGGGAATCTGATTGAAAAAGTCATTCCTCAAGGAGCCAGGAACTACAGGAATCCCATCACCAAGACTGGTGGAAGGTGGCTGGGTGCTCAGGACTTTACAAGATGTTTAGACAGTGCAACATAGAGGGAGAAGACCTATTTCTGCACAGAAAACATGAAGAGAAAAAAAAAATCTCAGTAAGGAGCTCCCTACAGTTTCCCTTTTTGACCTTCTGCTGAGATCTGCACTGTGAAAGCAGTAAGATCAATAAAATCAAATTCTTCTCTGAAAACTAATCAAGGACTTGAAACAACTGTGCAAAGAGAAACTGCATCAATATCAACAGAAACTCTTGTAAAGCAAGGAAAAATTAGAAAAATGTAGTAGAACAAAATATAAAAAAATAAATTCAGAAACAAGCTTATCAGAAAGTGTATTTTTATACCCTAGCAAATCCTTAAGATGACAAGAATAAACCACAGGCAAAATAAAGCACATAGCCACTACTGATGAGCTCAGTCATATTTTCGGTGATGTCCAATCACGTTTTATTTAGTACATGAACCTTTCATACAAAACATGTAAGAGACAAACAAATGGCATCAGCATCTTACCTCATTGTGAGACATTTGCCCGCTTGTATTCCAAACAATTAGGTCATTCTGTGTGTTTGAAAAAGACAAACAAACAAAATTTCAGCAACTGTTTTAATAATATACCACAGGACAGTTTACTCATGATACTCAGATACACATTAATACTTAATTTTTTTTTTTCAGGGAAACAATCAATTTTCATGAATACTAAATACTTCTATTGCTAGTTGCACAACATTTAAAGAAATCTTGTGGAAATTACTCATATACATTTGTCATTTTTTATTTTCAATCCTGAGTGATAACTGCATTTCTAAGATTTTAATGGTTGTTTGTTCAAAAGCAGTATCCAATTTTCTTTCACAGATTTTGTAATTATAGTATCATCAAGAGTGTAATATGCAAATACAGACTTTCAACATAACTTTGAAGAGAGAAGTATTCTGTAAGCAATTCATTTTATAATCGCAATATAACATACCTTTAGTTACCACTTCTGCTATTGTTAAAATTGGAATAATGTAAATCATGCTAATAAATATGAAATACAATCATTAATTAATATAATTAATAAATCATAACTCAGTAGAAACATGGATGACACAGGTAAAAACAAACCATAATTCCATTCAAAATAGTTTCCTTAGGGCCAATATTTTAAAAAATCAATTAAAAAATGGAAACAAATATAAACAATGGCACTTGGAATACCTGGCGCCAACAGTCATAGAGCTTTCCAAAAGTTAGCAAGATGGCAAGGAAAATTACACACCCATTTTGCTTTCTTGGCTACTTTTCAAGCTTAAAGAAAATTCTTTAGCTTTAGATATCACCTCAGTCATTGTATTACCTAGAATAAACAAATTTTACTCGTCTGATCCCAGCCAGGCCTACCCGGGGACTCACACGTTTGAGCACTCCTGTGCTCAGGGACTACGTTCTTGTGAGAGATCTGCTACTTATGTCTATGTTACGGATCTAATCTCTCTCACTGCATGCAGGTCACTAGTCAGACTTTTGAATTTATGCTGAATTGAATTAATTTAGTAATACAAGTGATTCCTGTATTACACAGAAGGTAGCACGATTAAAAACTGGTTCTCACACGGTGTGTTTCCATTTCACGGAACATGCCTAGTGCTTTCACCTGGATAACACGGTCCAGATCAGGCTCCCTATATGTGTTTAGGCAGATTTATTTCTTCTTTTTAAAAGGTTCTTACAAGTGAGTTAGTGGTGCTCTTGTTAGACAGTTCATCAAATAGAAAGACCTCACACATTTTTGACACTGAGTTAGCTTTATCTCTTAATCTCAGCGATGTAGTAAGAACTGTCCCAAATAAAGTGTGTTAACAAACAACAATAGAGCAAAAGAGATGAACTTATTTTTTTTAAATTTGATATTTTAAAGAAAAAACAGAGACAAAATTAAGACTAACAAAGTCACAAGGATATCATAGGAATATTGGATGGTAATAATAATTATACATAGGAATGTTTGGAAAGCATCATGGTAAACCAGATTCAATCTGTTTGGATAAGAGAGACCATATGAAGGTACTAATATCGACAGAATGTTACATAACTTTGTTCTCAGAATCTTCTTGTAAGAGGAGTCACAAAAATCCCAAAAGAAAACAGTGCTGAAGTAATAACATATGCACCAAGTATTTAAATTAGATTTTTTCATAGTTTATTTCTGGATCATTGCAATGTACACAAAACTTAAAATACTTTTGAAACTAAAACTATTATGTCAACCTACATACAGTCTGGTTTTAATATTAAACACATTAAAAACACTGCTGTTAAAAAACTTAGCAGCTTATATAACTACAAGAGTATTTGGAGTGAGGGGGAAGAGGAATCATTTTACTGAAGACCTAACTTTGAGGTGACTTATTTTTTTCCAGGGAAATGCAATGACTATGGTTTTTATTGGAAGAAAATACTTTTATTAATTTAATTATATCAGCTTTTTCCTGAGAGATAGGTCTTAATCAACCTCTCATTTACAGCCAAACCTTGAGATTCATCCTAAGGCAAAAAAAAAGCCCCAATGGGGCTAAATCCACTATAATCTCCACACAAATTGTCAGAATGCAATGATCCATTCTAAATGTTTCCACATTTACTGCGTCTAGGCACCTCCATACCTGGTTCAATGACCATTTTTCACCCGGTTCACAAGCTCGCACTTCAGGTTTTGCTTTCTCCATGATCAGATCCCTCCTCCTCTGAAATTCTAGTTCCTCTTCAGCACTTTCTCTCTGTAAGATAAATAACTCTTCAGACTGTCTATCACTGGAAATAGAACTGTATCTTGTTTTGCATAACATTACCTCAGAAGTATTCCTTACAAATACTGTGACGAAAAGCAAACAAAGTAGTTAGCGGATACTATATACTTGCAGTTCTAGTGCTAACAGGTAGATAATGTAAATCTAAACAAAGTATTTCATGAAGAACACTGGTTCACCAGTCAGGATACAGATCAAATAATAAGCAGCATATATCACACTGTAAAACTCCAAATCAGACTTTATATACCCTCTGTAACTATAGTAACACTGCTCTCGGAAAACACTAATTTTTAGTTTACAAAATATTTTGAAGTTAACCTTAATGCATATATGGTTTCCGTACAGGAGAACAGGGAGACAGGGGGTGGGATGGTAGACAACTATGCATAACAGAGCTATGAACTAGAATACGTGAAAGTCACACACAGGATAGGGGGAAAAAAATTAAGATGAGAAAGTGACTGATAAATCCAGAATATGTTTATATATACACATAAAAGAAAACCAAATAAATTTCACAACCATGCTAAAGAATAATTAGTTTTGTCCTCCAGCCTACTAAATTTTTCCCTTCCATACTTGGAAGATTAATAATTGATGAAATTGTTGGCTCATTTCCTGTCTTCCTCCCCTACCCCCCAATATTTTGCAGTAATAGACTCATTAACATACCTGGCCAAGGGAAGCCATCTCCATCTGCATTTGACTGCTATGTATAAAGATAAACAAATGCAAACATGTAAGTCATTGTGTAGAAACTTGAATATGATGAATCTAACAAGTGCATTTTTTTATTTTATTAAAAAAAAAAGGTAGATAAACACTTTACTGTAGACTCCTGAAATTCTAAAGCTGTTGCTGGTTCCATGGGATACAGATTCACACCACTGCTCTCTGAAATATCCATGCTTAATCTGCAAGGTTTGAAATAAAAACATTGCACTGGGGTATAGCTTTGGTAACCATTCTGTTCAGGTTTTAATTTCAAACAAATGGATATATGAAATACTTTTATAGTCATGGTTTTAACCTGCCCAGTGTTCTCTCAACTTTTTGAAATGCCTCCTGATGGTCACCTGTTCAGTCAAAGCAATGTTAATGCTTTCATATGCCAAATATCACCCTAAGCAGTGGCTTGTATCACAACAAAGGGACCTGTTCACTACCAACAACCATGCCTTTATTTAGAAGAGTGTAGGTTTCTATATGCAACCTCGAAGACCCTGTGTTCAAATAGAAGCCACAGCCCTGGTTAGATATTAAAATTTAATTTACAGTGGATGAACATAAAGCAGTGAAACATTAAGTTCACAACACAAGACCTGAAAGAAAGCAGTGTATATAGGAAAGGGAATAAATCTCGGAATCTGAAGCAAACATGAAAACGTTAAAAAAGGTTGAGTCTGAAATTTTTTCCTTTCCAGAACAGAAATGCTGCTTATGAGCACATAGGGTATGCAGATTTGAAATTCTGTAGACCACTAGGAGAGTAACTGGACAAGTGTTTTGCAAGTTTAATAGTCATATCCATTAGTGAAAATAACTCCAGTGCTCTACACTGAACTCTAGTCAGTGTGTGTTAGCTGGGTCAGCATCACTTAGTGTTTCAGCCCCTTACAGGGGCTTCTCTTTTTAACTCCTACACGGCCTTCAGTGAGAGATAACTCTGGCTAGAGTCAGGCATTTCAACTAGGTTATCCTGACTATGTCATTAGTTACACTGATGCACAAACAAAACCTCTTTGGGGAAAGTTATAATTTTTTACATGCTCCAGGTTTAAGTTAAAGCACATGAAACCTTTGTGTATCTTAAAATAAGAAGTAACGGAAGCATTTCAATTACTTTGTGGATCTGGGTAAAGACACAAAAACTATTCACCATGAAAAATGAATTTTTCCTCACACTACCTTATAGAACGCAAGTATATAACAAACTGCCATGTAATCCCGTAATTATAAAAGAAATTATGAGGAACGCATGGCCCAGAGAATTGAAAGTACTAGGCACCCAAGTGTATCCTTCTGGGTAAGTAAGACTCTTAACATACAGGAGTTATACACTGAAAAGTCTATATAGTGCTCAGTAAATTAAAAGTAAATACTTTAAGGTTAGAAAAAGAAAGCGCAGCCAGAAAAAAAAACAACCTAGCACTATGTAAAAAGCAGTAGAAAAACGCAGATATACATGACATAATTACCCATTTTTAAAAGCCACATTTCAAATATACTATAGTATTACTAATGAAAGGACATCTGAATGTGCATGGAGAAAGACTCATTTTCTGTATCTTATTGCCTTTTTAAATTTAGTAAGAAAAAATACATATGTAGGAAATATTGGGGCAATATTTGACAAAAAAAAATTACGACATTTAAAAGGCTAACAACTGTCGCTTTTTTTCCAAACCAGACTTCTCTCTTTTTTAATTGCAACATTTCTCCCATTAAGTAATAGGCTCCCTATGAGGTGCAAAAGCAATGGTACTGTCTCACAGAAACCACAGGAACTAAAAAGCTTTCCTAATTTGTATGACTTTTTATTAAGCAAAAATACTTGTGATTCAAGTATTTAGTATGTGATTCAAGAATTCAGGTATTCTTTATATGATTCAAAATAAAGCCAGACAATTGTCTCTCTAGAAATACTAACAGGACTGAATTTCTGTCCTAAAAAGTACAAAGGTCTGCAAGGTAAAAAAGCAGTATCAAAACTGGCATTTAAACTAATGAACAGTGGAGTTGCAAGAGAAAAAAAAGGCTACGGTGAACTGGCCAAGGGAGGAAGGAGAAACAAGGATACTCAAGATTGGAAGTGACAAGGAGGTTTCTAGTTTTCAATGGAATGAAGCTTAAACCAGCTCCCTCACAGAAGTAATGAAAGAAATGAGTTACCTAGTTTTGAAATGAACTGAATCAATTTCTGAAGGTGACTGCACAAAGAAAAGCAATAGGAAGCATCTGGACAGAACCACCTACACTACTCTTGACATCCTTTTCAGTAGGATGAGCATTTGTTTTAAATACTTAATCCTGTGTTTATCCAGAGCCATTCCACCTGACTTTGGTCACTCACAGCAGGCATATAAATTATAAAACCTTGCCTTCTGTAGTCAGGTGAAATCTAAAGAACTTCCACTAGCTGCCTCTTCCTCTGTCTCCTTTTGATTTCAGAGGAAGACTACAGAAACTCCACCACTAATTCAGGCACCTCTTCAATGTGCTCCATTGCATTGCAATGAAGCTGGGCCAAAAGACCTTCTCTATTCCCACAAAATATACCAAGCATGAATAAGCAGCAGAGAGTTCATAGTCCCTAGAAAAAAAATGTGACAATCCTAGAAAAAACTTCAGAAAATCACAGTACTATCCAAAAGATGAATAGTTCAGGGGGGTTTCCACCTCTAAACCTAGCTTTCTTTTATACCTCAAATTCTTCTTAGTTTACTGGGAATCTTGTCTGGATACTCAGAGAGAGAGTGCAAATTTCCTTCATAGATATCTAAACCTCCTGAAAAACATTGCTATGCTAACAAAGCACTTCACAACCTCAGAGAACTTTCAATTACTGGTTCAAAAAAGAACTCTGAAGTAATCAATAAAAATTTTAAATACATTACATTAACATATCAGCTATTATAAGCATACCTGTTGGGATCTTGTAATAAATCTACTGCTTCTCTTAGTTGTTCTATCATTGCTATATCAATAGTTTGTTCTTCTGATAAATTTATTCTATAACAGAAAACAAAAGCATTCAAAAAAAAGAGGTACAACGCAATTACCAAGGGTAGTCTGAAATTTACTTTGTGAGTTTCAATATTCCAACTGGCATGCAAACAGAGGGGAAAAATGCCAGCCTCTGTGCACACGAGTATGTGCTGAATTTATGGAAAATGGGAGTTTTGTCTGAAAAAATTCTCCAGCACGTTATCCTTAAAAAAGCTCCCCAACCTAATACATGCATACATATATAAATGTGATGAACTAAAACTTTTAGCATTCAATTAAACAGACTGACTTCCAAAATTGAAAATTTATTTACCAATGTTTGACTCTCATTAACTGCGCTCATCACATGATTGTTTTAATGTTAGTACTAAATACAGTGATTCTTTTAACGATGCTTTCTTTTGCTTTCCACTATTTGTATTTCTTTTTGGGGTTCAGAAACACAATCTCCTGTTAGTTCTGCCAATAAGGCTCTTTCAGAAAGTACTTAGTCCTCCCCTTGCTTCAGTTTTTGTTTTTAAATCATATAGAATTCCACTGTTCTGATCAGTGACTACTTCACAGCACACCATCATGTTAAATTCCCTTTTCTTATGCACTCGCCTCAGCAACTGATGTTCACTTGCTGTGCTCTTGAATTAATGTCTAAGAATTAATGATTGCTTCAGAGTTCAAATTATAACAAAAGAACAAAAAAGAGACTGAGGGATTTTTTCCCACTGAAGTTAATTTTTTTTTATATATACATTAAATTTTGATCTTACAGGTTTCGATAAGATCCCTGTTTATCAATGCCGAATGAAATATGAAAATACTAAATTTAAAAGCTTGCATTCTACATAGGTAAAAAAAAATTATAGTGTTATTGGTGTAGACAAATTAATTAGCTGTAATTTAACATCAATTCTATACAGCAATAATGTGTAAAACATTGAGCATACACACAGTACAAGGCAGTACTTCTGTCATGCCTCCAAGTCTACAAAAATTGACCGATAAGGAAATGCCACTTCCGGTCAATCTAAATGACACAGCTAATTACTTATAGATACATTAAAAATACTTACATTTCGTCCGTTTGCCATTGTGTGTCCTCTTCTATTCTCAATAATTCATCACACTCTGCTGCTCTGCTCTGTAAGCAGACAAAGTGATATTTAGTACTGAACTTTGCCATGATGTAGGCAGATAAATTTTGCTTTCAGACTCAGAACTGACCTAATTTATGTAACAGTTTAAGGCAGCTAGTTGAAGCAATCCAACACTTCTGCGCCACTCCTTGCTCTACCCCCTTTTAAGATACTGATTACAAGATCTTCTACTCACTGTTCAGATTTTATTGAGGTCAACAGCCCTTACCCTCCTTTAACAGTAGAAAGAAAGTCAAGCAGCATGAGAATTCTTTATTCTACGTCCCAGATTTCATTTGTGCCTTTCTGGTGGATGCAAACAATGCTTCAATTAAGCACGACCCTCTTACTTGCTCTCCTACTGCAATGAGATTTGTTTACAGAACAAGGAAATTCTAAATATGTGAACACCAGCAGTTATGTACTTAACCCAAATTATTAACAGGATTTCTACTCGACAATCTTAAGTCATTAAGACAAAAAAAAATTGCATGCAAGAATTCGTATCAGTCAGCCAGCTACTTTGCGTTCTACATAGGCATAAATAAGAGCTCCCACTATCCTACCTATAACTCTGAAGTGTTATTTATTAGAAAACCTGACCCCCTCTTTTATGCTTTCATTTGGTGCTTTCAGTTTTCTCTTTCCATCTCAGATAGGCAGGAGCACTGAAGTAGTTCAGCTGCCAGTAAAGACAGAAGTTCTCTGAATGGATGTGCATTTGTACTAGCTGAGAATAAACAGCAGAAAACAGAGAGGCTTATCCTCTGTGTGTCATGTGCTTGGCACATCAGTCGCATCACCCGGTACCAATAAATGCTATCCAACTCTGCCAGATGTGCCACTGAAGAGTGAACCAGCTTCTCTAACATCCCCCAGACATGGCCCATTTCCCAATGCCAATCCCCAGTAGAATGAATATAGCCATTCTTTTCTATTTTTCTTCTCCTTACAGGAATGAAGTACGTTATTTTTCCCATAAGAAGGACACACATTATAAGATGACAAAAATGAAGCACTTATTCTAGAAGGTGATCCTCAGTCTCTGGGCATAACAATATAGATAAGACATATACAGCCATACAAGTTAGGACTACCATCTGAAAAATTACAAAATCCTCCAAGCCTAAGCCTCAGTTTTGCCCTGCAACTTGTAGTGATTTTATGTATGGTTTGATTAACCAGAATTTCAACTTTAGTAGACTCTCACTGTCCCAAACAGGATTCTAGTACATGACTAAATATAAATAAAAGAACACAAACCACACAAGAAGGAAAATGCCCTGAGTTCAGAACCCTCAGAATAAAATGGATGTATGACCTGTTCAAGTCACCAACTGCTGATCTCAAATGCCATAATGTTAAGAAGATATAAAAATTATAAAGAAATTAAACTTCTCTGGCAATATTCCTACACTGCAATTCAATACAGTAACCTATATTCTACTGGACCAGCTTCTGTAACACACTCTTTTAGACAGTATTTTCTTATTATGATAGTCTTCAAATAGTACACTACTGAAAATCAAGATTATGAAGTAAGAAACACAAGGAAAGGAAATGCAAAATATATACAGAATATAACATATGGTCAGCTTCAAATGTGTGTAGACCTTTTTCAGAGGAGGATAAAAGTATTCCAGCCCCCTTTATCTAGTTCATTCATCTCAAATCTGAGCACTTGCTGAAAATTTGTATGCAGGAAATCTACTATCATTTATTAACATTTTAACTATCTAAAAATACTGTTAACAGTAACATTTTTAACTGTCAAAAAAAAAAAAAAAAACCACCAATCTCACTATCTTTTTTAGTATAAAAGTCACAACAGAACAATCCAAACCTGTAATGTCCTAAACATCCAGCAACTAGAAATAACTCCTCCTAATAATCAACACTACTGGATTTACATGCTAGTTCCCCAACATGAAGCCGTAAGCCAGGAAGATGCGACATGACTGATACACAAGTACTCATTATCCATGATAGGAAGACAAGAGTAATACTTTCAAACAGATGAAGCTGCTACCTATGGCATATATAACCAGTAATCCAGAGCACCAGTGTTCATTAATGAACATCTTAAGGAAACTGAAATGGCACCCAGACTTTTATATACAAAAAGGAATGATAGTAAGAAACTTTGAGATTATAGCCATGTGGATAACCTGTGTTTTCCTACATACTTCATTATATACACATGTGTATATGTTTTGTTATACACACAAATATTCAATCGCAGTTTTCTACAGTTCATTAGAGTCAGTGTGTACTCCCTAAATCCATCAACAAAGTTGCCAAATCTTGTTAGAGGTAGGTTCCTAGAATAATTCATTTTATTTCATATCATTTGTCTTTATAGATCGCTCAGTTTCTACTGTAATTTTTAAAGATTTAAGAAAAATGTATTAATACTGTAACATTATTTTGTAAATTTAGCCACCACAGCTAACACTGAAAGTCTTCTTGTGATTTGCTAATGTAACAAATGCAAAAATTGCTCAATTCAAAATATAAAGCAAATAGTACAGAAATACCTGTCACTTTTTCTTAAAACCTTAAACATAGTTAAAGGATAACTCACATATACTAGAGAGTTACAAGTAAATTGGCCTCCTAGATTAATTATAATCACTTTAAACCTACCTGCTTATTTTTGTATTCTGTATCTTTTATAGCAATGAGTATCAATTGTGGTCTCCTATTCATCAAAATGTCTGCAGCTCGTCACTCTTGTTTGCACTAAACTTAAGAAAGTAGTGAAGATATTTCCCCCCGCTTAAATTTGTCACAAACTTGCCTTAATGTAACTCATAAATTCAGTAGTAAGAGTATCCGATTCATCAAACTCGTTTCCTGTTTCTCTTGACTTATCATTGACAATCAAGTGAGAAGATCCTTGATGGAATTCCACTAATAACAACAGTAAAAAAAGATAGAATAATTATTTCTGGTTCAGTTCAATATTTGTTACTCAACATAATTTAAGTGTATTAAATTACAGAGCTCAAATTCAAAGCACAATAAAAACTTCAAACAAGTTAAGACCTTTGCATTTTAACGAGTGATGCCAATTTATTTCTAAGTTGTAGTAAAACAATACCCGGGCCTCACAGGTGTAGATTAGAAGTACCACACCTGGCACTGATGGAGTCAGTTTTGAACTACACTAAGTATGTCTTGCCAGTACTGGTACAAGAACACAGCTGGAGAGCTGTTGAGTATTTTAAGACGTTGAGATGTTATCAGCCATTGACTTGCTGTTTAATGCAGCTTCAGACTTATTGTGCTGCAACAAACTCTCAAACTCTTAGCAGAACTCAAACAAAATGATCCAGAGCCTATACCAGTCTTGTTACGTACACTGTTTCCAGGGGTAGAGGCAGTAATAATTTTCTCCTCTGTTTGAAGCGGTCTCATCCTATAACTCACCCTTCTCCAGTTTGCTAAAAAACACTGTAGGATGGAACGCTCTTACTATTTCACTTCACATTCTACTAAATTCTGAGTATCTCAAGTGAAGTTCATTTAACCTAGTATGTAATGCTGAGGAAAGGCTGATCTCCTATTTATGTGGTTTCCATACGCAACTCAGACCTCATCCTGCCATCTAAAGCATGGTTTAAATCGACTATTACTTTTCTTCCCCCAGTCACAACCGGAACTTATTAACTCTTGAGACAGGGTTTAACAAGTTCATTAGAATTCCTACAGAAAATGACTGTAAGGACCCAGATTCGATACATTTTAAAATGTTCTAAGTTGCACGCTTTTTATTCCTTTTTGCATGAATGCATAAGTATGCTCAACACCTTTTAGGTAGGTAAGCATTTATTACAAAAAATTTAAAATGCATAGGATAGTGAAAATACCTGTTCTTCAACTCAAATACCATCAGGAAAAATCAATTTAATAGGACATTTATCTAGTGCAAAACTAAACAGTGAAAATTTCAAAGAAAAATAGCAGTAAATTAACAGATCTCATTTAAAGCTTATATTTCTAGACTCTTGAAAGATTGATACTTGTAGGGCTGTGATTTTTGCAAACTGAATTTACAGTCTTTTACATGGAATTATCAACAGAAGTCCCCTGTATTTAACTTCCAATTTTTTTACATTCCAACCTTTTCTTGAGTTAGCGTGGTGACTTGAATCTTCCTTTAGAACCTGATCCTCTTCCACAATGTCTGACATTGGAACATTAAAGCTGATAGTATCTTCATCAGACGGCTAGAAAGAAATAAGAGAAACACCAGTTCCAGCTCAAACCAAGAGTGATTAAAATGTACATATTAAGAAGAGTTCTCACTAAAGAGTGATGAACTAATACAGAAGAGAATACCAGAGCACCTAACATGACCAAATCCTGTTGTAGGAAGTTGTAGTCACGCTGAATACATCCTTACAGGAGGCTTGCCAAGTAGAACAATCAACCTGTCCTCTTTTCTCATGTTCCTCACAGCACTAGTCCTCTCCTTGCAGTGACACTGCTGCACTGTGCTGGTCTATGTGCAGCTTCCTGGGACAGCTGAAAATAGAGGCTCCTTGTACCCACTAAAGTCTGTAGAAAAATTGAGCTTTCTGTCACAGTCATCTTTTGTTTCTCTCCAAGACTCTTCTCCCCTGCTTGATCATGAAGCTTGTTAATTATTGCCTAAAGCAAGCAAGATGAACTTTGTAGGCTGAGGCAATATCTTTTATTAGATTAACTGGTAGATTTGAAAAAAAGCACAAACTCTGAAGTACAGTAGCTTTTCTTCATTGACTTAAAAGTCCATCCATTTTTTTCAGCTGTATTAGTTGATACACTACAAGACATTACTTTTATCTACAAGCTTATCCTGTCTATGACTTCACAGATAGTGGCTACGTGAAGAAGCACTGACACAGCAGACTTCAATTATGTCCATGCCACGACGGCTCTTCTGTTCTGCAGGACCAGCAGTGACCTGCTCACAGTGGGACCTGCTCACATTCTCTCCTGAGCTGAACTACAGCAAAAAAACAGTTTGCAGAAGAGGCCAAGTTTTGACTCTTGCTCTCCTGAGAGCTTACCACTACAACAGTCCTCAGGGCTTTGCAAATATACTCCCCAAAAATCCCACTGGTGTTGCTAATTCTTTAGATGCTCTGTGTTTCTGTAACTCACTACTCTGAAAATACATATTTCATACATGTATTCTGTAATTATAACTGCTTTCATAACTACACAGTAGTTTGTTCCATATCCTTCAAGAATAGGTATTCTTATGGAGATGCTATTTCCCTGTTTATCAGTTTAGCCCATTGTAACATATGCTCTGCAATGGAATGGGGGATTGTTACATAAAGTTATTTAGTTCCACAGTTGCTACCTTCTAGTACAATTACGGCATTCTTGCTACCTTTATAGGTTCATATTCCATGTAGAATTTTTTTTTTTAATCAGGAAGCTAAGGTTTGTTATCAGAGATGGAGGAAATCTGTTTTGCTCTTAAACTGTTTCAAAGAATCATGTGGTTATTCCTATTTGCCAAGAATACACTGGACTTAACA